>JXSR01S032598.1:5553-17107 GCA_000969725.1 Ophiothrix spiculata | reverse complement strand
ATTTACAGCACAATTCCTGTACTTTAATAATTTGGTATGTACTGCTTGTCTGATTTCCTTTCATGCATTAACCTAGTATAAATCTAGACATTTTTGTCATTTGTTGGGGATGTGTTGGGATGTGTGTGGTGCAAATAGGGGGGGGGGGGGGGGGGTGATCTCGCATCCATCCTTATACACGTGTATTTTAAGGATTGTGCTGCATTTTGATATTACTTTCTCATACAAGTTAACATTTGCTGAAAATTAAATCTCTTTAAAATTGATAGATAAATCATTTAGGGTAATTGGTAATGTATATTCTGAATACGTTACAGTTATTTTTAAGTAAAATCACAAACAATTTGCTGCAATACTAGAAGAATTGGATTCATCAAGTTTTCATTATGACATTATATCTAACTAGCACAAGAGTTACAAGAAATTGAATGATTTGACAAACCAAGATGTCAAAATATCGTTAACTAAGGGGACTAGCCTAGATTCCACTTAAAATTGCGAAGTCCACACAGCAACAACTAAAATTGAGTTAATGGCACTACATCCGTGCAGAAATAATTCTTGCAGTTTACACTAAAAATGTCATATTTAAATCTAACAGTGGAACCTCGTTAGTGAGAGCTCTGACAATACAAAAACCCTTTTAATAAAAGGTGATTTTGAAGTCCCAAGAGTCACTTCACATGTTGTATGAGTTGGATACTAAACCTCCTGATAAGACAAGCTAAATTTTTCGGTCCCAAAAATCTTGTATTAACGAGGTTCCACTGCAGTAATCTTTCAGCTCATGCACTTAATTACTTGCTCTATATTGGCCAAAATTAAAACCTTGAGTTTATAGGCGCATTTGTTTATAGAAAAAAATTGTTAAGTTAACTAAAGTAAACTAGTGTCATTGCATTCAGAGAGCACCTTGACCTTCCAACTCAAAAACTCAAAAATCTCCTGAGCTCCATCAAAACTAGAAAGATGCACCATGGACAGCTCACCATACATTCTCGGTCAGATTATGGACTCGTATAAATACAGCTTTTATCTTTATAAGTACAATACCAATTCAATTGGCAAAATGCTATCTCAAAAGTCAATTATTTCAACAACAAAAATTGAAAATTATGGAAACTGACCCAATAGTATAACTAGATTCAACTTATAAAAAGGTAACTTATTAAACAAAAATATGAAAGGGTCAAAATTTGCATCAAATAGCTTAAAAATAGGCTGATTTAACAAGAAAAAGCTAAAAAATGTAAAAATCCAAAAATAAAAAAGCCGAAATCAACTGATAATTTTCTTCCCTGCAAATTTAAAATCCTTTCTTTCATAAAATTTCACTTTAATTTGGTGAGCTCAGTTACAAAGCAAATACGATTCAATAAGTGATTGGTCCACGTACGATAACTTCCATAGCAGTAGGCAAGCGGCAAGTGGCGGCGGAATGGGGAAAGGCATAATTCTCCAGCGCTTACAAGCTTTGTTCCACTCTGATCATTTCCCACATTCAGTCACAGATGCAAATTTCACCTTTAGTTTCCTTACTTTCAATAATTTAACATGCAAAATTTTTAGTTGAACTTATCACAGCCCTATTTATCATAATTTCCCCCCTCCCAAGTTGTCAGTCCTTTTGCCGCCACTATATTGGTAATACTATTACTAATCGATCACATGTCAATTTTAGGATTATAGGACTTAGCTCCACAGAGAACACTCTATAATGAGATAATTTTCTTGATTACGATACCAAAATAGGTCTATTTGGAAAGAAACAAATTACAGCAACTCAAGTGCATCCAGCTGACCTGCAATGTGTGAAGTAAAAATAAATTCTTGGAAAATATATTCTAAACCACGTTTCTTGTTTGAGCTGTAAACCCGTAACAAGTCGGTAAAAAGGGGGAGGGGGTGAAGGGTTAGGACAATTTTTTTTGGTCAACTCCTTATATTACCTTACCTTTTACATGTATACATTTATCATCATTATGTCTTGTTTAAAAATTGGAATGTGTTTTTGTGAAACAGATTTAATATTGCAAGTAAGCTCAAGTAGTACAAGCTGCCTCACCTAACCTAGTAAGTTTTTTGAGAAAGACCACGAGTAGCGAGCTCCAGTGTGTAACCTCACTACCCAGCATCACCATGTTCGCCTTGTTGACGAACTACACACAACTTCAATTTGATCATGGTTTACCCCCCCCCCTTTTTGTATGTACAGTTTTAAATAATCATACAAATTTTAGATAAAATTGGCAAGAGCTTGTTTAAATAAACTGGAGTTGTTGTTGATAGATCTGAGGTGGGAAGGTAAATTAAAAAAATGGAAAAAGGGGGTGGGGGCACTTACATTGACGGAAGGAAGGTATGGGTAAAAAGTAAAAAGATTTCCCAGCGTATTGGATTTATTTACTCGATTAAGAAAATGTCTCCCTTTGAAGATTACCAAACTGCCAACAGTCTTGTAATACTGTATTTTGATTATTGTAACTTAGTTTGGAGTAATTGTACAAATGACCTTGGTAACAAATTACAAGTTCTTCAGAACAGACTTGCCAGAATTATCCTTTATGAAGGGCCGAGAGCTTATGTAAATGAGATGTTAAGTAAACTTAATTGGAGAAATATAAATGATCGTTCTTTATTCAACCTCATCCTTTTAGTATATCTTACAGATAGTGCTCCAGATTACTTAAAAGATTTCTTTCATTATGTACATAACCACCACGCATGTGTAACCAGGTCAAGTTCAAATTTACATTTATATCATAATAAAGTTAGAACAGAAACAGGAAAAAAGAACATTTCATTATTGAGGCACCACTGCATCAGTGGAACTTGATCATTTACCTTCCCATCTCAGATCTATCAACAACAACTTCAGTGTATTTAAACAAGCTCTTGCCAATTTTATCTAAAATTTGTATGATTATTTAAATCTGTACATACAAAAAGGATAATGCATTTTGTAAATAACTGTGAATTTGTGTTGTTTTTAACACTTAACTGCATAAGAGGGGGGTCCATGGTACCCAACATTTGTTTTTTTTGGTTTTCGCATTTTAACGCCGCAATATTTCGGGCTGTTAATTTATGTAATTGCCTAAATAGTAGTTGCTCTTCTTTTGGCGAAAAAAAAAATGAGATCGACCGCATCGTTTTCGAGCTAATTAGCATAAATTAGCATTTAGAGGGATGCGAAAAGAATTGATTTGTCCATAAAAAACCCTGTAGTAAAATTGTCCAAATTTTATTTCAGCAATGTCCATGTATTCATGATCTCCTAATTTGAACCAAATTTCATTGGAAAATTCCTTCGGGATGTGGGTTTTTAAAATGTTGGCCAAAATTGAGATGTCGCACGACAAAACTCGGTTATTTGGCCGCCATTTTGAAACGGGACGTATATTTTTTTCTGAAATATGGTTGTGATAAGTGTACCTATATGGTATAAAGATTATTAAAGATTTCGGGCGGGAAAGTGGTTTTTATGCCCCCCCCCCAATGCACTAATGAAAGTGTGGGGTACCTTATGCAGTTAAGTGTTAATCTTGATTTTACTTTCTACTTTTCTATTATGAAATGCCTTTTATATTGAATATTATGTATATAGTCTGTATATTATATATATTTTTCAACTGTGCATAACTTCTATATGAAAATTTATATATTTAATGATTTTTAAGAAAGTCATGAATAATAATTAAAGGTTCAAAGAACATTTGGTTTGTTTTGAAATGAAAACTTTTGCAAGTTTTTAAAAACTGTACATATTATTTACAAACAGTTTCTAATACCTGTGTTATGTTTTGAATCTATATGAAATTTTATCTTTTGTGTATAAAATGGCTTTAAACAAAATTTGAACATTTTGCTTTGTCTTACCTGTTGTATATACTCCTACAAACTACTGTTTTATTATTTGTTTTAACTTGTCAGAATTAATCATGTTGTAATAATAATAATAATAATAACATACATTTATACCGCGCCTTTGCCTAGGGATACAAAGCACAAAAAAACATGAAAAATACACAACAACAATGAAAAAGAATACAAGTGAACTTTTCTCTAATTTGTTTTATACTTGTTTGTATTTAAAAACAGGGCTCCTGTAATAGCAGAATCTTTGTAATACTCTGTATAAATATGGTTTTAATAAATAAAATAAATAAATGTGCCGCCCTCAAGATCCCCTTTTCAAATCTCCCGCTCCCCATGCATGCCATGCAAGATGCTCATTTCAAAATTACTTCAGTTCCGAAGACCACATTTTCAAAGAAAATGTCTGAAAATGTGTTTGAGGCCGCATAAAAAAACAAAATTGTTTCTCGTCCCCTCCCTCCTCACTTTTTGGTGCCGCAGTGCTTTTTTTGTGTGCAAAAATGTTAACAAGATGAGCTAAATCATTCAAATACAAAGACCCCTCTTTCCACTTTAAAGGATTCTTTTATTTTTTGATGGTTTTAATATCAGAACTGTCATCAAACAAACATCTCTCTATATTACATCAAAAGACTGCAACTGAATATGCAGTAAACATCTACCGAGGGAAAACGTGCGCTCAGGCTCTCCCCAACCTTATTAAACAAATATTAAAAAAACACCTTCCCTCCTCACATTTTGAGAAACCTTCAGACGAGAAACAACTTATTTTTATGTGGCTTTACAGTTTTCAACCTAATTGTGAGCAAATTTCAGCTCAAATAGTTGTATTTTATGGAAAAAATTAAAGGCAATTCCTGAGACCTCAATTCGGGGAAAATCAGCTCCATAGACCCTATTTTTGACAAAAATCAGTTCTGCAAGACCCTATGTTGGATATCAAGGGTATCACATATCAACCAAATCTTTTTGCGTTCAAAATATAATTCTTTGTCTCTTGGGCAATTCAAATATTTAATTAATGATGTTTGAATATGTTTGCATGTTGACTATAATTTTATGTCTTGTATATATTATTTTTATATAATTTCTTGTAAATATTTCTAAATTATGTTATATATGTATTACAACTAAAACAGGGCCTTCTAGAATAGCAGTGCTTAGCCACTGAAGAAGCTACCCTGTATAATGAAAGCTTAAATAAATAATAATAATAATAATAATTTGAGTACCCAGGGGGGGGGGGTTATTTACTGCTAACATTTCTTCTGAATGAAAAGCTTGTACAGTGGCAACTCATTAGCATGTAGTTTATGAGAATCTGCATTTTAGTACTTGTTATCAGAACTTCTTGTTATCCAAACAAAATTACATGTTAAACCTTAGCTTGGGACTAGGAAAGTACTACTTGTTATCAGAAAGTCTGTGTTATCGGGTTACTTGTTAACGAGTTGCTACTGTATTTATAAGTGTAGTTATATAATTTGGTTGTGTCAGATATGGAAAAACCCTCTATATGGATGAGCTTTTGTTTTATTATATGACTTATAAGCACACCTATCATAACTAAAAAACAATGAGATATTTAACTTAAGTTTGATATTATTTCATTTTGATTAGCCCTGATTTCAGTGCCTTGTCCAACACCACCTGTCCAACAGCCTCTATCCACACCCTCAACCTGCCTGGTCTCTTTGCTAATTTATTTCACATTTCCTATCATTTTCTTGAAATGAAACTTTGCTGGTGTTTTGTAGTAAGCACTAGGATTGTGAATCTGTCAAAAAATAAATTTTGGCAAATTACGACCTTGACATGTATTTTCACCTGTAGCACAAAATGAAGTTTCTGGTATTTACTGATCATCTCATACGGGCTGGACGGACACATATATAGCTTGCTATTAAAATGTATTTATGTTGCATTTTGTATACGTTAGTCTCTATGGCCCGTATTCACAAAAGGGGATTAAATTTAATCCAGGAATAACTTTATTTTCATTCTATTGATGTTGTCATTTGGTGTTCCGTAAATGAAGAATAAAGTTATTCAATGAACTTCTTATCCCAGGCATTGTAAAATTCAACTTAGTTCAGGACTGTGGGCTACCTCTAATCCAAGAATGAGAAATCCAGGAATAAAGTTATTCCTGGAATAACCTTTGTGAATACGGGCCTATATGTACTTTGACATTTTTGTAGGTATTTTCATTCAGAAATGTTTTTATGGTGTAAATTTTTGCCACGGTGCAGGTTATTCTGATGAGCATTTCCATTCAAAATTTTTGATATCATGCAAAATGTCTCAAATGGTGAACTATTATTCACCTCACTTCACAAGTCAAGTGCTTACTGATGTGCAGTATTTTCATAGTCCCATGAGCTGACAAATATTTGATCATCAAGTCTTCATTATCTAATAATTTAATATAATAATTCAAATTTATTTTCTAATAATAACGGAGGCTTGATGATGAATATTTAATGCAACACATTGTATGTGATGCCAAATATTTGATGGTTTTCATCATCAAGTCTCCATTATTAATTAAAAATACATTGGATAATAAAGGCATTAGCCATTATTCACTTGGGTGTGAAAAAAATTTGAACAATTATTTTAATCAAAGATAATAGAATCAAAACAAACAAAATCATATCACTTGCTCTAAAAAGACAATTTTCTGCAAAACTAAAATCATTTCTTAGTATTCTGTCAGCAGTGTTTATATTTTTCCTAAAGTTTAAGAGTCCAAATGCACTACTGTTTGAAAGAGTATTAAATTTGATTTACTACAACAACAAGAAATTTACGATTTGGAGCTTATATCAAGGTCAAGGCTATCTTTAATCCATGCACAATTTTTTTGAATCACATGGTATACCAAAGAAGTAAGCTTCTCTTTTTAAATGGGTTTCCTTGATGTTATCATGAGGCCAAATAAAAAAAAAATAGTTTGTCTTAAAGGGGCAATTCATGATCCACTTTTCACCCTCAAGGTCACCTCTATCAAAATTGAGTTTTTTAGTTAATAAGAATCCTCAACTGGTATATGTTATGATCCCCAAACCATTCTTTCATATGTGCTTGCATTTTTGAGAAAAGTGAGAAAGTATACGGTCATTTTCTATTATTGTCGGGCCCCGACAATAATTACAACACAGTAGCCTATGGGGATTTTCAAAATGCTGAAAAGCTTGTAACTTGGAAACGAATGGTCAGAATCAAGTGAAATTTTCAGTATATATTTATTCAGAGCTAGTTTGTGCTCCTCTTTTTATTTAGCAAGAAAAGAGGAGAGGTTTTTGTCGCATCAAAATAATGAATTGCACCTTTAAAGCTCAGGAGTGGCTGAAAATCAGTGCAGAATGCAATTTTCTTTTATTTCATTCATAACTTGATTTTTTAATTTATCAAGTCTATAAACCAGTACTGCTAGAAACATACAAGTGAATCCACATTTCGGTATGTTTAAATTTTAAACGGTAGTATTTACCAAATAATACTTGATAGTAACTTGAATCTATAAAAATGTTTTGTGCAAAGTGGAACCTGTGAAAAATGTCTTCTTATCATAAGCAATGATATTGTGCTCATTAAAGACTAATATATAAGAAGTGAATTATACATTCACCCTGAACAAACCAATTCTTTTAAGAATTTATATTAAGATTTGTGTTTTCTGTTCCATCTTTGTGCAATTTTCAGGGAATAAGTTGAGACTTGTATACATAGATCTTGATCTGTGAACAAACAGGCATAGGCGGCGGAAGCGGGGTGGGGGAACACGTCCCCCCTAAATTTTACGAGGGGGGCGGGGGGGACCTCCTCAAAAATAAAGAAGAAAGAAAGAAAAGGAAATTGAAATTTTCCCCTTTGTTTTGATAATTTCAATTTAAGTGAAAAAAATGTGCGTGCTTCGCGCGAATTTTCGGTCAAAATTTCAACATTTTTAACAATTTGTAGCTGAAATTTTCCTCCGACGATTTTTGATCAAAAAAAAAAAAAATAGCCGCCCCCCCCTAAAGTTTCAACATTCCGCCGCCAATGCAAGGGGTATGTACAAATGGACTAAGTTATAACAAGATCATTGGAATTTGATTTGTTCAGGATATATTTGCAAAAATATTTGTAGTATTGTTTATCTAAATATGTTAACATGGGTTTAACATGAACTTATGTTTGGTGATTAGCTCGCCTATTTGGTGTTATAATGTAATGTTTGTATATTTTGCATGAGACATGCTAATAGATTTTCAGACATACCTATTAGGCCTATATGTGATGACTCATCCCGAAAGGGGGACTTTGCAGATGATATCAATTTTGAGTTTATCGTTGCATCTGTTTACAGCATTTTCTAAGCTTTAAAATGACACCTTATTTGTCAAAATTGATCAATGCGATCAAATTTTACAACAGAAAATCTGCTGGAAATTCTTATTATTTTCCTTATTTTTTGCTGCCTATTTTCACCAGTATCTTGAAAAGTGTTCTGTCGCAAAGTCCTCCTTTTCAGGGTGAGTCACCACATATATCCAAAGATGTGATTAGTCAATGGTCATCATTGTAAAATAATTGATATTGCCAAGTATCGCGTGTATAGAATAACTTAAAGTTTATCTATTATATAACTGTGTTCTGATTGGTTGATTGCGATCATATATATGATAATTCATATGATCGCGATCAGCCAATGAACACATGCGATACTCGGTGATTGATAGATGATGTATCAATAACTAATCTGCAAATTCGCCATGCACTTGTGTCTAGATTTGTTAATTCATTGGGCCTTGGCCATTTATTGTTCCCGGTCAATTTAATCAAGTCTTGATACCTGAGCCAGGCCCATAGCCAGGATTTTTTCAAGGGGGTGCGGATTTTCAAAAAGTGGACCTTTTGGAGGAAAAAATTTCGTTTTGGTCGACCCTAAACTAATTTTAGTGGTTTTGAAAAAGGGAAAAGAAAAAAAAAAAAAAAAAGGGTTTCGGTACTTTTCAAAGCATTTTGTGTAGAATTTACTAAGAATCGTCCTACATTTCCGAATTTTGGTGCTTTAGGTCTTCTTTTGGTGGACATTTAGGGATTTTTGTGGACCTTTTTTGTAGGTTGTCAAATTTGGGGGGTGCGACGCATGAACTTGCCTGAGACTGCCTAATTATATATAAGATGATGCTACTGAATGCTTGAATTCACACACATCTAGACACAAGAGCAGGGACAAGTGACTTTGTTTGAGTTACAGTTTATATAATTGTCAATACATTTCTTATTGGATACACGAATAATACAATGAAGTCCAACAAGTGCAGGGCGACAAGTGACTTTGTCACGTAAAGCAATTGGTCCCCTGTACGAAAAGACTCCTTGGGGTATGCATGTCATGCAAGTACAGTGTATCATTGATTGATTGATTGTTTTGATATAATGAGTTACATTTTATATATTGTACAGTTCTTATTGGATAAACGAATAATGCAATAAATTCAAACATTAAAGCATTACAGGCTACAGACATAATTGATAGTCAATGTCTAGTAAGTCATTTAACCTCAAAAGCATCCGCTTTGGACTCTTTCAGGAAATGTTACGATCTGTTTATTAAATCAATACTACTCCATGGTAACACTCAGAGACCATTGTTAATATCATTTAATGCTGCTGTCAATGTAGTGCTTCTTGATTCGTAAGTGCAAAAAAGCCTCTATGTTTCTGGAAGTGCATTCTTATGTCAAATATGTTGTTAATGCCAGATTCTGTCGCAACTGTAGAATTTTGACGAAAATCATCAAACGTTTAGCTACAATTTTGCTTTTTACTATTTTAAAATTTGAAGATTCAATTTTCATTTTTTGAACTGCAGAAAAAAACTTTAAAAAAAAAATATGAGGTACTATAACGAGCATTTAGGTAATCAGAAGCAAATATATAGTTTAAAAGAAATGATATAAGTGAGATAGACCTGTGTCAAACTTTTAAAGACAACTACAATTCCAAGAAATTTGAAGGTGGAAACACAACTTCTTTTGAATCAAAATCATATATTTTGGATAAAGACTGACATTTCAATTAAGGTTGTATCTAAACCTTCAAAAAGTGTATACTTTGCATAGGTATTTCAGAAACTTGAGAGTTAAGAGTAGATAAATTAATGAGCATATCATTTCCTGAAAGTGTTTAAAATATGCATAAGTAAAGAAAGAAGTAATAAACAATAGAGCAAGCAAGTTGGTTTTCCTCATAAAACATCAAATATTGATGCTTTGTTTTATTGACCTATGACACTAAGTTACTTCAAAACAGTATACTGCAGCATTCAAATACCTATGATGCCTATATGGGACTGTCCACCACAAAACAAGTCACAATTGACAATATTCTGCATTATTCAAATACCTATGGTATGCCTATACCGGACTGGAGCATTAAAAATACGTTCAAAGATTAGCAAGTCAGATGTGATGCAATATCCATCAAAAGTTGTCACGGAGCAAAAGGCGAGCTCAAGAAAAATATGTTCAAGGTTCAGCAAAACATATGTTGCGTGTAACATCAAAAGGTTCAGAATGTCGGTTGTGCAAATTTGGATAAAGGCAAATTAAACTTGCAAATTATGAAAAAAAAGAAAGAACATTATTGTCACTATAATTCATCATAACTACGAAACCAAAACTTCAATTTTCACAAACAAGGTATCATTTTAAAGCTTATATAATTCCATTCAAATGACACGAAAATCTAAATTTTGTTAAATGTAGACAACTTATACATTTTGATGTAACGTGTTACATATATTTTTAAAAGATGGTCCTTGAAAAATGTTTGTCAAAATATTGCATATGTTTTAAAGAAAATTTGAATATTGTTAATATACAAATAAATCA
Organism: Ophiothrix spiculata; assembly: GCA_000969725.1. NCBI lineage: Eukaryota > Metazoa > Echinodermata > Ophiuroidea > Amphilepidida > Ophiotrichidae > Ophiothrix > Ophiothrix spiculata. The sequence continues at coordinate 6,341 of JXSR01S032598.1, read as the reverse complement.
AAATACGACTTAGTCCAAAGAAAAAAAAAGGTTTGTCTCATAAACCATTTGCAAAAATGCTTTGCGCTATGCGATTTTTTATTTTTTTTTAGAAAAATAGCTATGCGGTATGCGGGATTCTTTTTTTTTTTTACGTTCTAAAATTTTGATCGCCCAACTTACGTGTGTGAAGTCACCGCCACCGTCACACAACACGTATGCGATAGACGAAAACACGAAACAAAAAAGTTATAAATATAAATCGCGCTTGAATTTAGAATAAAATTTACTAAAAATTGCAATGATTCAGTGGAATTATTTTGCATATTGTCTCCGCATTTTGCAGTGTTTTGTTCATGAGATCGCCATTTTGTTATGACCTTCCCAGCATGCAAAGCGTGTATACATGGTTCGCTGGTACTCAATACACCGGGTAACAATTAAAAAAAAGAAGCTGCCACGAATCATTTAGCTTCGGTCGCCATAGACATAAAGACACTTGGACGATGGTCGATCGCTGGATTACTAGCGAGAAAAAGTGGGCCAGCGCGTAGGTCTACGCGCTAAATTCACTTTCACATAGCAATGAGACAAACCTTTTTTTTTGGCCTTCAACATGTTCTTTCGCCATCACCAGCGCAAATTCAGTTTGCTGACTTTACCAATCGTTTGTGGTGGATAGTCACATATTTTACAAACCCCTTTATATTCACAAAACAATTTATTGCACATAAAATATATAGAATCAAAGACTACAACATACACTGCTGCTAAATGTATGAACAAAATGTAATTTTCATAGGCAATTT
>JXSR01S032593.1:4210-20686 GCA_000969725.1 Ophiothrix spiculata | reverse complement strand
ATTTTTAGGTAGAGTATACTAGAATAAAATTATGACCGATAAATGTCCCAAAAATTAATGAGTTACAGTCTACTGAATACAAATTAACATGGTTTTATTAATGTTTTTGTGCGAAACAAAATTAAAAATAGGAACAGTTTATGAATTTCACCCAAAACTGTTTGGTGATCATTTATAAAGAGAATTCACACACCTTTTTTTTCCAAACTAGGGGTAAAGCCTTCGTGATATAAACAAATTGGAAGGCCCTCACCATTTTTAGAATGTGTCAACATTGCAAAGCTGTTGGAATAACAACTTTACACAGTAAAAAATAACTTGTGAAAAAAATTATAAGTAATAAGGCAGGACCTTCCTCACCAAATTTTGAAAATCTGGACATACAAAATTTGACTTTATAAATTTTATTTATTAGAGCAAATACAAAGTTTGGCCTTGAAGCTCATCTCTGAACTTACCATAACCTTTTCTATATATTACCTTTAATTTATACATTTATTTCACTCACAGATCAAAAATGGAAGACATACAAAAGATGAAAAAAACTCTTGCGAGAGCTACCATAATTATCTGCGACTACTTGGATCCAAGGAAATTATTACTATACATGCAAGCTGCTGAAGCTTTGACACCTAATGAAGTAACATGTATAAAGAGGAAGGAGACAAAGTCTGAACAATCAGAAAAATTGCTTTTCATACTGATACGTAAACCAGTAAAGTCATATGAAGCATTTATGGACGCATTACTTAAGATTGAACGCACAGACATACATGCATCAATTCTAGCCATTGAAAAAGAAGTTGGCTATACTAGGTATAGAGCAGGTAGGTGTGAGTACAAACAGGTCTATTTAAGGGGAAGGGGGTGCTGTTTTTTAAAAAGTAGACCTTTTGGAGGAAAAATATTTGTTTCAGTTGACCATAAACCAATTTTAGTTGTTTTCGTTTTGGTTGACGCTAAACTAATTTTAGTGGTTTTGACAAAGTAACAAGCAGAAAAAAAAAGAGAAAAGGCTACCGGCTTGAGTATACAGAAGATCATTGTTTCTTGTCTGACAATGTCTTAAACGGGCATAACCATGTTTCATATAAAAAATGAGTGCAAAACAAATGATGCCACTAACACAGAATATGAACAGCATCTAGCCAAAATAACCATAATGGTAAATATAATTCTGGAAGGAAAATATATCTCTTATAAAGGTTGGTGTAGTAAACCCAAAACCCAAACATAAAGGGTGTAGTAAACCCTTCATTTTTGGAAAGGAATTTTACTCTGTAACTCACCAACTAAAACTAAAACCATAACAGGTAAGAGTAACTATTATCGATTATCGATAGACTTTTTGAGTATTGATATGTTGAGAAACAAACATCCGACATGTCGACAACATTATCAATAATCACAGTTTCAAGCAGTCATTGATAATGATTTTTCATGAAAAAATCTGAATTTGTTATAAAATTTAACCAAACAACCACTAAAACGGTTAATTCAGGCCCAAAATTATCTGAATTTGGATGATAAAATTATTGGAATCAGATAATTTTCTGAAAATTCTTATGCCTGAGATTGATATACAAGCATGAGTTACCAGTAACAAGTGTATAGCAGGCCTGGTGTATAGCTTCACTGCGAAAAGTATGTGCACCAAGCTTGATGTGCACAATGCACAGTACAAAAACAAACATGGGTATGTTATGAACATAGACAAATTCGCAATTTGATCATGCCTCTGTTGTGAAAAGACATGGGGAAACGATTGAGTGAGTCACCGTGACATCAGTTAAAATGTACTTGCTATGTTACGTACACTTGGAAAGTGCAAAATCTTACCAGCATAATTCATTGAAAATGATATCAAGCATGAAAATCATTTATGTCAATTCAGTAATTGCACGTAAGTGAAATAATTCTTGAAAAATTATGTGAATGTCTGTTGGAAATAAGAAGAAAAAGTTTCTTTATGCCGTAAATAATTTTGGCATTTCCTTTATTTCATGGCTGTCATACTAAACATAGTGAAATATTGACCAATGACAAACGTCCTAAGGCAGCAGTCGGTAATTACGATATCACATGGGGAATATGAAGAAAAATATGCCATATGGTTTTCTGTACTAAATCATCACTACAAAATATTGTGAAGGGGTTTTCTCAGAGATGCAAATACTCCATTTATTTTCTGTAAAATTTAGTATTTTGAAGATGATAATGAATTTAAAATAAAAAATATAGGTCATCGTGCTCGTTTTCGAGATATAGGCATTTTAAAAAGTACATATTTCCCCTAATATCACCCAATTTACCATACAAAGTATAGGGAAAGCTCCAAAAAAGTTGATCATTATGTACTTGTAAAATAGTAAATGCTCCATTTATTTTTTTAATTTCTACATTATGTTAAAGTACTTTTTGCGCTCTTCAAAATACTGAAATAAAAAAAAAAGGCAATCGTGTTAGCTTTCAAGAAAAATGACAAAACCTGGCATTTTAAAATAAAATTTGATTACTTTGAGGGCACATCTGCGTCTGCATAATTTCCCGCAAATATTTTACGCAGCGATGCAGCATGTGATTAACCAAACGCGTTAGTAACGCATGCATTTAGTGTGCATTGAAATTTGCGCACGCAAAACAGATGCAAACAAATTTTCGATTTTTACTATTTATGCAAAAAATTGTTATCCCGCAGTCTTAAGCAACTGCATCTCTGAGAAAACCCCTTTAACATGTTTAATTAACAATCCTGAGTGTGTCTATCTTTGGTGCATTGAAATATGGAGAAAGTAAGATCGATATAAAATGGAAAAAAAAGCCATGAATTAAGCTTTGAAAATGTGTCTTTGATCGTTGCAGAGAAAGCTTTGTATGCATTGAAAGTGCATGTTGGCTCTTTTCTTATTTCACGCATGTATTTTTTTTTTGCCTTGGCCTTGATGCCGTTTGGAATCAATGGTGCCATTTTGATACTTCAAACAATTGAGAAACTTCCGACAATCGATAACAGCATTTATAAGAGAAAATTACGTTCAGTTACAAATTGCAATTTTGTGAATTTTACAATAACTTCCTGATCTGAATAGAAGACTGTCTCAATTTGTAAACAAAACCACCTAATTGTATAGGCTTCAATTGGGCACGACACCGTGCCAGCCACCAGAAGAGAGTCAAGGTAAAGTCTAAAAGCAAAAAGGGTTGTTCAAGATTCAAACTGAACCCTGTATTAAAGCAGTCCTTTGTCTTTCACTGTCGAGTTGTCCCGGGGGGGCACTTATATACTTTCACGTGGTGTCATCAGCGAGCAGACCCTCAAATTTTGTACCCTAGACACTGACCTGGGCGATGTGTAATCCTAACCCTTTTCACTGACCTTTGTGTAAAAATGATACCCTTTTCACTGACCAATCGTATTTTAACCACCCTTTTCACTAATGTACCGTAAACAGCCCTTTCAGGGACCCTATTCACTGACGTATCATAAACAGGAACCCTTTTCGGACATCAACAAAGGGACGTAGTATTAGAATATTGTGGTACATTTCTTAGGACAAGGCATATATGAAGATATCCCATGAAAGAAAGAATTATATGCAGATGCATTACCTTATATTGGACTAGACATGTGCAAGAAGACATTGTATTGAAATGGGGAGTCAATTTAATGTCAAAAATTTCCCGGTAAAATTCAGTCGAATTCCCTATTTTTTGTGTAGTGATGACCTGGAAAACCTGTCCTGAATATAAATTGCTGTACCGAAGTTCGCTTAAACACCGATTCTGATTCATCCATTAGCGAATATTTTAATGGAAATTTACCACAACGAACCAAAAATTACGTGAGTGAGATGCCAAGAAATGGCCCGCGGTAATAGAAGTGACGTGATTTTATCGAAACACTGCGAATTGGGGGTGTGTTCCAGGGAAATTTGCAGTTTTTTTCTGGATTTGTCAGAGTTTTATTGTTAATTCATGTTTTTAAAATTGGTACTGTAATCGCCGACTACATATTCTTAAAATCAATACCCTAAACGCTGATTTGTGCTTCTAAAAGTATACCCTTTTTTGCAAAATAAAGTGAAATTGATACCCTTATAGCGGTCCTCGCGGTCCGAGACAATTCGTAAAAAAGGTACCCTTTTTGCTCGCTGATGACCCCATGTTTACACTCAGTGGTCCCCCGTTGTCACTGAAGGTCAGCAAATCATGCATTTTCTCTTTTGTTCTCGCCTTATGTTTATAATTTGGAATTTATCAGTACCACCTAATGCTGGTTACTAAAGACTCCCAAAAAAGTATCGCCTCGTCTCAAAAAAATGCCTTGTGCGCCAATACGGTACTAGCAAACGTAATTTGAAGATATTGTGAACAAGCGCTGGAATTTCAGCTTTCATTTGACACCTTATTTGTGACAATTGAATGAGAAACATTGAAGTTATGAACTTTTAAAACCCTGAAGGTCGATTTTTAAAAGTTGCTAATTTCATTTATCGCACTGTACAAACCAGTGACGCAAGTGTAAGGATAATAATGAGGTGAGTTTAGTCACTGGAACACGCGGTCATTGGTATCTAAACATTATTCATCAATAATGATCAAGATATGGATTTTTTCATTAATTTTTCATTGATTCATTGTTATAAATAATGAAAAAACGACATAAAACGAGAGAAAAGACATTCAATTGGAAGTCATTACTGGCATTAAAGACATGGCGCAGATATCAGACCCCACAGAGGACGAATAACGGTGCGCAATGTTTTTTTAAGGCTAGTAATGCCTACCAGTTTAATCTAAAGTTTTAAATTGTTTCTGATCATTAATACGATGAAAACAAAAACAATATCTTGATGGATGATGGTTAGAATCCAATGACATATGGTTTGGAACAAAAAACGCGAGCTTCAGTGACCAAACTCACCTCATCTTGATCCTGAGGTCTGCGCTACTGGTTTGTACAGTGCGAAAAATGAAATTAGCAACTTTTAAAAACATGTTTAATTAACAATCCTGAGTGTGTCTATCTTTGGTGCATTGAAATATGGAGAAAGTAAGATCGATATAAAATGGAAAAAAAAGCCATGAATTAAGCTTTGAAAATGTGTCTTTGATCGTTGCAGAGAAAGCTTTGTATGCATTGAAAGTGCATGTTGGCTCTTTTCTTATTTCACGCATGTATTTTTTTTTTGCCTTGGCCTTGATGCCGTTTGGAATCAATAGTGCCATTTTGATACTTCAAACAATTGAGAAACTTCCGACAATCGATAACAGCATTTATAAGAGAAAATTACGTTCAGCTTCAAGAGTTTTAAATGTTCATAACTTCGGTGTTTCTCAGTCAATTATCAGAAATAGGGTATCAAATGAAAGCTGAAATTCTAGCGCTTGTTTACAATATCTTCAAATTACGTTTGCGAGTACCGTATTGGCGCACGAGCCATTTTTGTGAGACGAGGCGATACTTTTTTGGGAGTCTTTATTTGCCATGGTGTAAGCCAGCCTTTAGATGTTCTCCATAACCAAAGTATACTTTGCCATAACTTTCCTAAACAAAGTTCATACAGTAATCAACATCAATGTTGGTTTATACTGTGTAACAACACTTAGTTTTAATTCCAAATATTTCAGTGACGCTGTTACAGGCCCCTGATTTATTAGTATTTTATATAAAATAAGATTTGATGAATGTATTGTGTTTTGCTTAACTCTGTCCAAAATAGATAACAGAATTTATTTCTTGTGTGGCCTATTTTATTATAATCATGAAATGTGCCACTTTGACTATGATAAAAATGTTCCAGACACTTGCAGTACGAAATATGTTTAGCATAACACAATAGGTTAGGAGGAAATGCACCTACTTGAAATAATAAGAAGGCTATAATTTGTAAACGTGTGAAACTCAAGCGGTTTGTTTTGATCTATTTGCACATGTAATGACACTTGGAGTGCCCCAGAGAATTCTAGATTATGTTTCCTAGAATGGAGTGCTTTCCAGATAAATTTTTAGATGGCTCATTCCAGTGAAAAATAAACCTTTTTTTATTTAAAGCAAAAAATTAGCTTTTTTATTAGACCATATGAGCTGTTTTTTCAGTCATACGTTTGTTACTTGGTATGTGAGAAGTATTTTCTAATCAGAAATTTTGATTTTTTTCTACCCGTGCATGAATGAGCACATGTTTTCATTCAACAATGTCTCAAACGTTACCAAAAAGTTACACCAAAATGTCACAAACGTTACCAGACGTTACCAAACAAAACATTGCATAAAAAGAAATTCTGATGATATAATTTCCTACCACTTTTATGAACTATTTGTAAATATGTTTCCAATCATCTGTGAAAAGCGCAATAAAAAATTCGCTAACATGTCAGAGAATTTGTACTTTGAAGTCATTTAGAGCAAAAAACCCATTTCCGTGCGAGGTCACAAACGTTACCGAAAGTTACATAAACTTAATTCAGTATTTTGGCAATTATTTTAATCTTTAAACACCTGCATGTCTTGTTCCTACCAGTGAGCACCATTATCAAAAACAAACTTGTTGATATAATGTTTATGTTTGGTTCTGTGGCCATTTAAAAGTGAAATTTTCAAATTTTTCGGTCACAAACGTTACTTTGGAAACACCTGGATGTTAAACCAATTACATATAAGCATTTGGCGCAGTTTATCCGGCATGAAAGGATGCATTAACAAACAGAAAGGGGTGGGGTGGGGTTGCAACAACACCCCTTTTGGAGGATAGGGGTTAATTCACTGTAATTTGTATTCTACCAACATATAAGAACATTCATTTGCAATATTTATAATGCTGTGTACCGAAATTCTATTGACAGGACACTCATCAGTATCCCCAGTGCCAACACAAGCATACCACCCAGCAGATACCTCAGGTTATCAGAATGTGCATAACCAATCAAAGGGGCAAACAAATCGCCAGAATCAAGTGAAAAAGGTAAATTTAATCCTCAGCTGTGGGGGAATTTTTTTATTTTTGCAAACACATGATTTGTTATACACTAAGCATTAGGATTTAGCGCAATTGCGCAAAAGTACCAAAATTCACTCTTTTTATGGTCCATCGCATTTTTCCCAAAATACTCTTTTTCAGTGGCGATTCACCAATAAACAAATAAGAACTGATCATAAATTCATTATTTTACAAACATAGGCTAAAACAACCTATTTTGTGTCGTTATTCAAGTGAAATTAAAAAAAAAATGCAATTAAATAACTTTTCTGTCATCAATATAATTATCTTAGTCTTGGAACCCCTACTATTATACTCTACAGTATATTGATCGATGTTTGGAGAGAGTACAGAATGCTAAGCATTTGTGTGTCAATTTCAGGGAGGCCTAGAAGTTCTACAGGCCGGTCAGTATTTTATGTGTTGCTTGAAAATTTTTCAAGAAATCAATTTTTGTTCAGCTAAAATATTATTTGAAAGAAAACAATATCTTATATGATCCTCAATAGGAATTCCAAATGTCTATTAGAAATAACACAGGCCTGGCCTGGTTCAATTAGATCTTCAAAAACATTTTTGACACTGTTCACATACTTTAAATTTACAAGAATCTCTATCAGTAGCCAGGTTTTCGAAAGTGGGGGGGGGGGCACAATATGAAGACGAACCGACAGAATTGGATTGACCATGCGAGCGGAGCGAATAACGGGTGGAGTCCAGGGGGCAAAGCTCCGGGTTTTTAGCTATTTGACACACTACAGGAAGGCTAATTGAAACATTTTTGGATTTATGTAGTTATAATGGTGCCAGAATGCTGTGAAAATCATCTATATATGAGGTAATATTTGCAGAAACCGACATTGGCAAGCGGCTGGCCGCCTGCTTGGACCGATGGATTGTTTATGCGGTATCACCGCCCGGCCTGTGGCCAGTCAGCTCAATTTTACCGACGGGCGCTTTTTCAACCGACCGACTGTCAATAATGGGGGTGGGGGGTGGGTGGCGGGGGGCTTTGAGCCTTGAATGCCGGGTATTTGACTCAAAATGAACCTGAGGGCCGGGTGGAAATTACGAGTGCCAGGAGAGCATTTTTGGCCAATTGTTGTTTTTTGTCAAGTCAATGACATGGTCTAGCAGTGTCAGTTGTAAACATCTGCTCTACTGCTTTCTGGACAAGATTAAGATAGTACTGCAAATATGCTTGGGAAAGAACTAGAATCATGTACACAATGGTTAACTGATAATAATTTGTCTTTGTGCTTGGGCTTTTTGGTATAAAAAAACCTTAGTAACATCTTTCATTGTCATATGTAATAAACAAGCCTTAAACACGGCCCAAAATGTGAATTACCTTGGTGTCAATTTGGATGTATCCCTAGGCTATCTGGAGAAAAATGTCTGGGAAGTCCTCAAAAAGGCTGGTTCTAGGTTAAGATTTTTGTATAGATAAATTGTTGCTTGAATAGTATCGGGAATAGTATAACACATGAAACCGGGATTTCAGAAACCTGATCCACTTTTTCTGACATACCTGACACTCTTTTTCTGACATGCTTTTTTCACTATACAGGTGTTCATATTATATCTGACCACTATTATAAATAAACAAGCTTATCGTCTGGCCATAATCATACTAAATCATTTTAGTCCTCCATGTATGATCATGGAATTGATACTATATGTGCAGACTCAATCACTAAAACAGTCAATAATAATCTATGTCAGCAAGATATTTCAGCGCGAAAAGTTAGGGATGGGCGATTTTAAAGAACCTCAAATATTGTTAATTTATTCCATTGAAATAAGTTACGTTCTTGGCCAAATTAGCCAACTTAACAAGATCAGACCTGCTGTAATCGGAGTACAATAAGCGGTTTAGACACATACCCTTAAAGAATTTAATTTTCTCAACTTTACTTTGGCTCTCTTTTGCTTATTGAACCAGTAAATCATTCGGAGATGCCTAATTCCCTGGCTATTTCCGCTGGGTATGCCTGCTGCAGTACCATATGTGATAAATTCAATCTTTTAGTTTATCTTAACTGCAAATAAAAGGAAAAAATAAAAAAAATAACTGTGTCTTACAGAGTGATATATATTAAAGAAAATTATATGAGCTAATTGAAATAAAAAGAAAAGAAAACAATAAATGTGGAAGTCAGTGGGACTCTAAACAACGACCTCTCAATAAAAGGCTCGCTAGTCTATTGTGCCATCCATTCTCGTCAAAATTAAAGATCAAAATTTAACACTTAAAGTATACTTATATATATCAATATAGCAAATTTGGGGTCAAATTCTGTCAATTATTATCATATTTAGGTAGAACATAATGTTATTATACAAAATATACAAGCTATTCAGGATAATCTGTGTTATTGAAATCGATGGTTGTCATTTAAATTTTAATCTCCAACTGAATCTTTCTGAATGAAATCGGGTGTAACTGAAGCAGCTTATAATGGAGTTTAAAAAGTTGTAAAAACAAGAATCTAAGCTTGGGTGATATGCATACGAAAGTTTTAATACTTTTTCGCGTGAAAAATACGAAGAGCCTGAATAATCAAATTGAAAAGGCAAGATAAATTATAAGTTATAACACCAACTTGTACCAGAAACCCCACTCTCATGTTACCATAAATTTAAAAATGATTTCATAACCTTATAATAAAATAAAAAACTGTGTCAGATAAGACTATATCAGATCAAAGTGGCTCAGGTTTCTGAACATCCCCATGAAACCCTTTGTTCTGCCCTCATTCTATGTTTATGCATATTTGGCTTGTTTTTTTTGTTCTGCCTATAGTTCAAGGCCATTGTAAAACACACTTTAGAACACAGGCACAAGTTCTTAGTGTTTGTGCAAATTTATGTTTGTGCCATATAATTTTTGAAAAACTATGGCCAAACCAAAACTTTCCAACGTCACAGAAAAGATATTCGAAGAGAACACAATGACCAAGTGTAAAGGCATCCCATATCAACCAAGTACAGCTATAAAAATTCAACTTTGAATCAACATTACTATTTTTATTCTAATATTTTGAACACTTTGCAGATTATGCCTGAAACAACAGCTCTACTGCAGACAACACCAACAACAGCAGCAACAGCAACATCAATGCCGTCAACAGCATCACTAGAAAAAAGACAGAGACAGATTATTGCTCGTTCATGGAAGATGGTGAGGAAGTTTGGTGGCCAAGCTGGACCAGGCAAGCTGGATTTTGCATATCATATGACACTCAGTTCATTTGAGGATGTAATTATAGCAGATCTTGATGCATCAAAGATCAAGATCTACAGCCTAAAAGGAGAACATAAGTGTAGCATTCCTATTGATAACAGACGACCAGAGCAAATTGCTGTCAGCTCTAACAACACATGCTTTATGACAGATTGGAGTCATCAAATTACAATGTATACATTAGGTGGCAAGTACAAACGAGTACCAATAAGTAGATGCTGGGAAACATCTTGTCGATATGCATCATCATCATCTGCACCAGTGCTGCGAGGCCTGGCAATAAATAACACAGGTGATTTGCTATTGGGTGATATTAATAATAAGTACATATATAGGCACAAACAGGATGGTACCCATTTAACTAGTATCAAGGTAGGAATAACGCCAAAGTATATTGCTGAGACATCACAAGAGACAATAGTCATAGCAGATTATGACACTGCTCCACAGGTAATAAGCAACACATGTAAAGTACTTTACACCCTCAAACATCCTGTAGATGAGTCTCAATGGGATCCAGATAATGTTTACTGCCATGATGGTATCATTTTTGTTTCCAATAAAATCAATGACAGAGACAAAATTTTGTGCTACAGAGAGTCTGGTGAATACCTTGGTTCTATGTCAATACATCATCTCACACATCCTTGTGTTGGGCTTGTAATGACACCAGATAGCAAGAAATTATTGGTCTGTGATGGCAAATCAGTCAAGGTGTTTTGCAAGAATGTGCCTTCTAAGAAATAGACTACTGATCTTGTTCAATAATAGCCTGGATCAGGCTTGAAGGGGTACGGTTACTGTATATTTACTATATACCACTTTTGATTTTATTTGACAGCAAAGTTTGTATAATACCTTGGCCTCACTTTCTATCTTGTGAGGCATATAAATGAAAATCCAGGGTCTCAACAGACTACTAAAATATTAATGATATGTGACTTCAGGGTAAACCTGTATGTAGGATTTAGGATCTATATATATAGTTATTATTAGGGCCGGAGAAAATTGGTAACTTTCATGTGTACATTAGAGTAAGTTACTAATTCATTTCTTTATCAGGTATTTGGGGTTTTGAAGCTACTTGTTGGTGCTTTCTTATAGAGTTAGTATTTGGTTGTTAAATATTAATCCTGTGATATTATGTGGGTAAAATTGTTATGCCTACTTTAATTCGAAGATTAATTGTTTTAGGATTTGTATCTAAATGGTTTAAGTTTTCTTGTATATCTCGGGTTTTAAGTTTTCTTGTATATCTCGGGTTTGTAACTTGTTGGCTTATTGTTTTTAACTTTTTATTTTACAGGCCCAATAGTGATTTAAATAAGTTGAAATTTACAATAAAAAAGTAGAAATTCACATATTCTATATTCTGCTGTATTTGTCAGCCTGTCATAAAAAAACCACAATTTGATCAAGTGTTTCAATAGATGCACAAATTTGTTCACTCTATAATTTCGTTATAGGAATATTCTGTAGTGATGATTTTTATCTAAACATTCAAAAGTATTTTAATTAGCATAGAATTAAATATAAACATACTCCCACATATATTTCTTACATTATATTAAAGTCTATTCTACTTTCTTGGTTTAAAACTAAGCAAATTTGCCACTATGTGCAACAATTAACGAATGTTCAACCATAATGTATTCCATTTTGCCATTTACCTTTTGGTTATTTCAAATTTATTCAAATTTGTATGTTTCAATGATGATGACAAGTCTGGATGTTTTTTTTTAATGATTATGCCCCCTGATTATGATTTACTGCCATGGCAAAGATTTGGAAACAACATTATACACATGTTTTCAACTTAAAGAGCCCTGTCTGATTGGGTCAACATTTTTTCAAACTTTCCGAGATTTTGGTACCAAACTATTCCTCATATTTTTCTCATTATCCATGTGAAATTTAACAGCTAAAACATGTCGCGTTTAGGAAATATAGGTGAAAATGTGTTAGAATTATTAATTTTCAGGTAACCATAAAATTATTTACACAGTAAAGTATAGGCAAGTGGAAAATACAAAATTACTCATAAAATCAAAATATACATCTCGGTCCGGGGACCGCTAGTGTCATCTGTCATTGCGGTTTGTCAATGATGTACAATTTCTAAGATTTTTTCCAGAAACTGATCCATGCACCTTTAATTGGTATTTTTCAGTGAAACGCTTGAGGGGGATTGTGATATAATGACATCTAGAATACATTTCAAGACCTAATTCCAATTATTTATTTATTTTTACTTTTGAATTTCAGAAAAATGAACCACACACCTTTAACATACCAAAATCCATGCACCTTTAATTAGCATTTGTCAGCAAAGACCCACATGGTGTAGACCCTCCCCTTCACCAACTTTCATCAAAATTGTGTCCAAGTTCCATCGAAATCTGACAAAGTACAGGGTGTCCAAAAAGTAACTCCCCATTTTTAAATGCTTATAACTTTAAAACCAGGGTTCGCATGGCAAATATAGACATATGTATTGATAGAAGAAACTTGTAGAATTTTTTTGATACCAAACATTATGCAATCAGTAAACTTCTAAGATAGCAAGAAGGTCTGAAAGTTCAAAGTGGTTGAGCCAATATACCATACAGTGTTGACACTCTTCTGCCACTTCAATATGACGACATGAGGCCTCATACAGCTAAACGGTTTAGAATGGCTTTATTAATTAACTTTTTCATGAACAATCATATTGCTCAAGACAAAGAAACCCTGGCCCTTTTACTCCCATGATTTAAGTCCGCTCGATTACTTTTTTGGGTTATCTGAAGGACAGTACATCCCAACACCATGGACTATTCCTGACCTGAAACAGAACATCATCAGTGAAAACAGGAAAATCAAGAAGAACGCATGCACAAATGTCCAGAGCTTGGTCGTTAGAGTAAAAGATTTTTTGAAATCTGCAAGAAGGCCATTGAGAACATATTCTAAAATACTATGCAGCTACATCTGGGTAAGAAGAAGGTAATTTGATATGTCCCTGTGAGTGTAACTTTGAATGTGTAATAAGGAGTAATGCTGTTGTGAACCATTTAAAGATGAGCATAATGCGAGAGTTACGCTTTGACAAATTAAAAACATTTTAATGAGCATTATGTAATTATTAAGACAAAACCACAATCAAAAATCTTTGTATTAACATTGTAAAAGCTGTTTCGCTGAATTAGTCATTAAAATAATCATAAATGATTCTCCTGTCTTCAAAGATTACTCCCTCCTCTACATGTGACGCGCACGTTTGTTTTTCTTCTCAGTATGAAAGTAGGCTTTTTACGTTTAACGTAATTTACGTTGAAAATGATTTTCAAAAGTGGCAATTATATCATGCTTGATACCAAATTAATTCTATAAGTTTCTTCTATCAATACATATGTCTATAGTTGCCATGCGAATCCTGGTTTTAAAGTTATAAGCATTTAAAAATGGGGAGTTAATTTTTGGACACCCTGTATATGAATTTTGTGATCAATCTTATTATTTCAACCACCAGCAGTCATTGACCTATGGTGACCCCTTGTTACCTTTGACCCCATTTCAATTGGGACCATAAGTGTGCCCCTACCCAAAGACCCGTGTGTCCAAGTCCCATAGTGGCACAATGAAAAAGGTTAACATTGTTAACCACAACAGACAGATAGACAAACAGCCACACACACACACACATTATACTACCAAAGTAACCCGTAGGTGCTCATCTTTCAGACGACACAAAAAATCAAATCTGAAATTGAAGTAAATAGTAATCTTCCAAATACAATAAAAACCAAAATTTGAAAAATCGTACCATGTACCTTTAAAAATAAAAATAATAAAACTTAGCTCTATTAATATAGGCGGCAGACATTGCTATACCATTTTGTGATGATGGTGTGTGTTTTCTAAATCCTACATTTGTACCTAACATGGATTTAACAGATAAAAGATCAAACAAAGCTCCTGGAGATGATTAAATAACATATTAAACACTTTTTTTTACACAATTTTTTCCTGCCAGCAGCAAATATTCAATTTGATAAAGCATTGCAATTTCTCAAATATTCTTCAAAATCATGAACTACTGGTAGGTTATACAGCGTGAGTCAAAATGAAGTTGACCGAGATTCAAAACTGTGTAACAAAAGAACTACTGATAAATAAAACAATTGTTAAGCACCCTAGAAATGTGCAGACTCTTCTGTTTATTTTTGAAAAAGAATGAATGAAATCGGTAATTCCCAAGAGAAATTATGCTTGTTTTTGTAAAAAAACTCATTTTTAAGCTCTCCATTGAATGAATATACCAACCAGTTAAAAATGCAAAATAAACACTTGATTAAGCAGAGTAATTACCTGTTTATGAATACCATACCCTTCCTTTGACTGATATTTAAAGATTGAATCAAGGAGATTGGTCATTCATATGAAAAGCTGTCCACGATATGCTGATCTTTAAATGAAAGGAAAACTTAAAAAGAACCATTAAACAACTAGGATTTTGATGCAGGAATTTCAAATACAAATATCAATCAGTTATATGCATCAAACTGCTTAAAACTTGCCTCACACTGAATGTTTAAAGCTGGTTGTTGGTACTAGAAGTTGTACATCATATGACACCTTCTAACAAGGCAGAATTAGTAGTTGAAACCAAATTGCAAACACACAGGCCTTCAGAGGTTCAAAGCTGTTTTGCAGAGCAACCCTAAAGAAAATTTTAAGCCAGAATTGTTAAGTGCAAAAGATGACCATTAAGATCTGAGACTTGGATTGTGAACAGAAATGACAGAGCTCAAAACTGCATCAATCTTGGCCGAAGGAAGACAGGGTATTAGTAACAGGTGACTGCACAGCTGGAGTACTTACTTTGCATTTTGTTCGCTCATCAATTTTGTGGACAGCTTGTAAAATGACTTTTGTTACTAAAACAGGCATAACTTCTCTTAGGTATTACCGATTTCCTTCATTCTTTTTTTAAAATAAGCAGAAGGGTCTGCACATTTGCAAGGTGCTTAACAATTGTTTAAAATATCAGTAGTTCTTTTGTTATACAGTTTTGAATCTCGGTCAACTTCATTTTGACTCACACTGTATTACTATAAACATTTTCTATTGATTCATTTAAAATATATAGAAATGTGTTACAACCAAGGAATTTTTATAGGGGAACCAGAACTCGCCGCCGTTTTGATTTCACCGCAATATAAATCCTATGAGACGGCAGCCATCTTGGATTGTCATTCATCGAGGGTGAGTTATGGTACTTCCGGCATTTTACGGCTCCACGTGCCACACTTCGAGAGTCTTCGCAACAAATTGGCGTACTTTGATCAGAGCAAGTTGCAATACACGCTTCTTGAAACGCAGACATGTGCGGTTTGCGCATGAAACAAAATGCACATGCTGTATGTGCGTCAAGTGAAAATTTACGCAATCTGCCTGGATATCGGGCCAAACTCCGAATATATCCGGAGGTACAATAACTCTGCTCCATGAGCAACATAAGATGGAGGCAAAACCGGTTCCCCTAAAAAAATTTCATGGTTGCAAGTTGCAACACATTGAAAGTCAAATCTTACAGATTTTTTTGTCTGTAACTTTTGAACCAAAACTCGGATTGACACAAATTTGATACTGTAAGGCACTCATGGATGATGAAATATGAATTCGTATATTTTAAAGTAAAATAAGGCAAAAGTAAAGAAGTGCCAACTCATTCTTATATTATAAAATAAAAGTTAAGAAATGCTCACTCATTCTATCCTACCCAAAAGCAAGTAAATAGGAAAGGTGCTTAATGCATTTCTTCAAAGCCCCTTTTCTAAATTATAAACAAACTTAATTAATTCTCAAAAGAAACCTCATCAACGCTCATCAATAAACAGCCCCAGTCCACTTTATTTTATTTGTCAGCCTATTCATACTTCATGATTAAATCTAAACATTCCCCTTCTCAGAAACCACAATCCTTTAGAAGTTGGAAGCAAGGGTAGGTGTCAAGTGTAAATAAGTATTCTTAAAAACAACCCTTGCCGACAACTTCATTAAGTATACAGGGATGAGTTAAGCCTTCCGAAGAAGACTTCTATTTCACTTCTAGTTCAGGACTCATTGAGTATAGCTGCTCTTATGATCCTGTCCAACATCTACATTATGAATTGATATGATATCATGGATTGCTGAATAAAATAGGACCGACCAGGGGTCGGCACAAATAACTACTTTGTTATATGTCTTCTTCTGCTTTATATG
>JXSR01S032589.1:0-14966 GCA_000969725.1 Ophiothrix spiculata | reverse complement strand
CATAACTGCATGTTATACCAACATAACAATTGCATACGTTTACGGATGTCGTTTAATAGTAGAGTGTGTTTTGCTTGGTACATTTTGTTGGAAAATTATGTATTGATGTTTTCCTTAAAAAACTAGAGGAACCACAGATGAAGAATGTCTAAAATCAATGCCTCGCAATTTAAATATACTCTAAAGTTTCTTATGAACATGATTAAGAGTAAATTCTAAAGAAATTATCTTCATAAATTGTACAGGTATTGGCGTTGTATTCAAGCTTTCAGCAAGAAAATAGAAAATAAAAAAGAAAGAAAAAAATAATTAACGAAAGTGTTCGCTTTGAAGCAGAACATAAACGGTCCGGTAGCGATTTCATTATGATATTGGATACTTTGAATTCATGCATATAATATTAACAAAAAAGACAAAAATCTTTGGGCATTGTATTGGAAATAATTGAACTTCAGCAATTGATCATGCTGAATGCCTTAAAAGAAATCGTTAATTTAGGCGATACAACATCTATGCCGTCAGGTATTGGTATAGCGAAACATGCATGCACATAACCATAAAGATACAACGTACGTATAAGCATTTTGTCTTTGCTCAAAGTTTCAATTTGCCATAAATTTGTGAAAACAACTGACTTAAACCTCTGGTCAAAGTATGCTGATATGTAAATTCTTCAAGAAATTGAAATAACAGTTTTTATCTAAATTACATATTTGCATATAATAAAGTAAGAACACCAATAAAACATCAATTCAACACAGACATACTCAAGTTAATTAATGGGATATTTCTTTTAGAAGGAAAAAGATTGACATTTGTTATCATTATTAGCGGGGTGTGTGATAAATCAAACGTTTTGCGGGGCCCCCTTAAAATATGTAGTAGACCCCACAAAACAAGAATATGACAAAGAACAAATTATTTGAGTTCGGGAACCCCCCTGTACATACCCTCTGAAAGTTTTGGCATAAGGTTGCCGAATTCGGAAGACTTGCACCATGCATTTGTATAGGTGATATTATATGAAGTTCAGAATTGTTTTGAAATGGCATGATACATGAAAGACAGTATAAAAGGTGTCCAATACAAATAAAACGTGTTCTATTACTTGAGTCATAGATCTTTAAGGGATGTATAATGATAGGACCTACAAACAATCATGTACATTGACTGAAAATAATACCGGTAGTGTAAGTGAAATAAGATGATTTATTTCAGACATTTATCAAATGCTTAGTGAAATCTATCCATTGTCTTTTGCTCAGATTGCTTTTTGCTTTTGCTCTTCTGTTTTACTTCCCTCATTTTGGTCGCTAACCATAGCATTAACAGCGCAGTTAAGTTGTTACCAAGTTGTTACCCTTCTCCAAAGCTGGAATGTATACCAGGTAGAGAATTCCTGATGCGGACTCTTGATCAAACCAAAGATCTCTGGTGGCTAACTAGGTTTGAACGAGTTATTTAGACAGCTAATTATATGGATCTAATACAGAGATCGAACTGTAGAATTTTTGGAAACGGTGTTCGTGGGGCTCTTTATGTTGGTTTATACCTGTAGTGGACTTTCATAAATTCTTTGTAAAGACTGCATTATACCACAACATAACCACGCATATATTGTTCTGGTCAGGCAAAGCCGAATGGTCAAGGGGAAAGGGGTCCTGTTGGTGATGTATGCAGGGAACGATTTAGATAAGATTATGATCTTCAGCATTTGTACAGACCCTAAAAGAACTCCTAAAGTCGACCGTATGTAGCATAAATATAACTTGTTTGAAAATTTAATGTATTAGAAACATATTGGCCTAAATGATTTGTTTACTATTGTAAAGTTGTGTGAAAGATTTGTCTCATTTTTGACTCTTCACCATGATCTCAATCAATAGGCCTAATACCTAGAAGAATATATCAAGCTGTATTCATTATGTAAAAAGCAAAAAACGAGGTTACCCTTGCCCACAAAATTACAATTATGCCTTTAAACCTGCTAAACGATTTGTCATTCAATACCTTAACAGTAATTGTTAAGAATGATTAAAGATAGTTTACAATTGATTTTATGTACAATATAATGTATGTTTGTATATGCAAATTGTCGTCTGCTACTTTAAACCTGTCGAATTCGAAAACCTTGTCAGCAAATTTTCAAAGGGTACGTACAGGGGGTTGTGTAACTGTTTTCTAAAAATGTCTTTCATATTCTTTATTTGTATTGGTGTTACCATATTTTGAAGGGTGAACACATTTAGGCTAAGTGGTTGTGTAGTACCTTTTTCTCAGTTTTTGATATTTGGTTGCAATTTTTGGATCTAATTATGGGTGAAAATTTGGATTTTAAATTTTATCATATCAGATTTTGGAAGAAATTCAACTAAGGACAAAATATTCCTTGCATTATTTAAGAAATCTGATGTTTTTAAACCTATCAGCCATTTAGTGTAAAATGTAATAGGAGACGGACGTTATTTTGGGCAAAACGTAGCCTCTGTCCATTTATTACTTGAATATATGAATGGTTTATTGTTGTTTTAAAGCCTCCATTTTCAGGGGGTTATCCCGAAAATTTAAATCGCCATTTAATTTCCTGAAACGGTTGTACAGAGTTGTTTTCGCTCAAATTAACATGATTTACCATTAAAATATGATTAACTTACCTGCATTGTCTTGTAGGGTTGCCATGTGATTAACCAAAGAAGTAACGTGTGATTAACCAAGCACATTGTTAAGGCTGGGGTAGACTTTCAAATGGCATGAACCGTTTTGTACTCGAACTTTCAAACTAATTGCATAAACTATATAAAAGTATACATTTTCAGAAGCGGAATTTTACCCTAAACATGGTGATGATATCACTTTTTGACCAAAAATGTTAATTTTGGCAAAAAATGCTAAAAATAGGTCATGAAATGCAAAAAATCCCACAGTTCCAACCAAAATGGCATTTTTGGCCTATTTTTGGCAATTTTTCCAAAAAAATGATAAAGGTCAAAATTAGAGACAAATCCAAAATTTGAGAAAACCCTTCCTAGACATTTGTTTCTAAATTCAAAAAATCAAATAAGATTAAAATTTGAAAAATGCAAATTTTAGGTTTGCTTTCCAGACATTTTGGGGGCAAAAAAATACAGCTTTTAAAACCGATATCACCAATATGTTCAGGGTAAAACAACGCTTCTAAAAACGTATACTTTTATGGCTTAAAGCATGCGTTTAGTATGCATTGAAAAAATGTGTACGCTAAAACGGGTGCAAACAGTCACGGTACTTTTTCTTTTTTCTTTTTTTTTTTCAATTTTAATTTTACTACAAAAATCTTTATCCTGCAGTCCAAAACTATTTCTTTTCGAAGGAAACCCCTAAGTAACCAAATTTTGGTAAAACTTTTGTACAAAATATTTTAAATGAGTCCGCTATTACCTTCAAGGGTCGTTTTCCACATAAAAGACCTCATTTACAAGCTTTTTTTTTTCTTCTACTTTTTTCTTTCTTTTTCTTCTTTTCTTTTCTTTTCTCTTCTTTTTTTCCCTCTTTTTCATTAATATTTGTGGTCACGCTCCCCACCAATAATTTACCAAAAAAGATATCCTGAATGCTGATAGTCCTTGATAAATAAAACAACATCAACAACAACAACAATAACAACAGCAACGATTAAATAAATATCACTGGATTTTGGCCAATTGACCAATTGAAATGCGGCCACCACAGGTTTTACATATCAAATATTCCCCTCAATATCAATAAAAATGCAATTTCTGTCAGGTTTGAGTATTCATCAAGTTTGGGTAAAAGTTGATACTTTTGGTAAACAATTACAAATACCTAAAACAACGATTATGTGAGTTTAATATTTATAATAAATTATTATTTTAAACGAGCATCATCACTTGTACATAAGAACATATTGTTTGAACATGTAGTTACAAACAACACATTTTGACACATTTTTCAAAAAAATGTCTTTTTGGTCAAAAATGCCAATTATTTCCAACTTTACTTTTCGTATTGAACATAAAAAATACTTCTTGGAAGAGGGGAGACCAGCAAAAAAAATTAGACTAAAGACACCGATCTCCTGCCATCAGTTCGGCGGAACTCATAATTAGGATGCGTATCTGAATACCCCGTATCAAAATTCTGATACCCGTATCTGAATTTGGATTAAAAACAGCTGAAACAGGATATTAGCTGAAATTAATATTCAGCTTCGCCGCGCACCATACCGGTATGTATAAAAGTCAATAAAATTATCATCATCATTTGTCATCTAAATTCTAAGAAAGTTTTGGCCAAATTATTTTGCGTTCTGTGATAAGGAGCTATCAGGACATGTTTCGAAGCTGTCCCGCTGGAATTGCACAGATGGAAATGACATTTTCACAGATACATTTTTCATAGTTGCAAGAAAGATGGGCAGCCGAAAGATGTTCTACATGCACTTGTCAGCTTGCGCTATCGATTTGTTTCCTGCGCCATGACAGGCGTATCAGAATTCAGATGCCCCTATATATCCTAAATCTGATACGGGTATCACAATCTGGATACAAAATGTACGTGGGTATCCAAATTCAAGTACGTATCCAAATTGTGAGTTCCGTCGAACTGTAATTGTCCTTCTGGCTTAATCTATACATTTAAAAAATGAAAGAAATGAAACACTGACCTTGGTCATCGCAATGCAAGTCGTAGTACTGTCTAATCTTCTTAATATCCTCCGATATGAACGGTTTCTTGACGTATATTGGTTTGTAGGTTCTCCTTGGTGTTATTGTATTTATGCCACCCATCACAATCCTAGTACATTGGCAAGGATTGTCGGTAGCTAGAACCCACATCCATTCATCACCGTGTGTTTCTTGTCCTAATTCGCATGTGTGGGCTTGCGCTTGACTCAAAAATCCTGTTGAAAATTAAATGCATGCTCAGACAGACCCATATAAGTAATCACTACACTCTTAGAAAGAAAGTATCAAATATGAGACAAAAAGGATCAATTTTGATCCTTTTTAGGTATCAAATATGAGCTTATCCTTTAAGGATCAAAGTGATCCCAAAAAAAGGATCAAAATTTTTGATCCGAAAAAGGATCAAATATTTCTTATAAAAAAGACCTGCAAAAAACATCACACTGAAGTGACGCTAGCAGGGTTTGAACCCACGCCGCACTCATACCTGCTGGTAATTACCAGCAGGTATGACCAGCGCTCTAACCACTCGACCACGCCGGACTGTGTGATGATATCAACGTATTTATATATGTTACACCATTGTATACATTCCCCGCTGTGTAGTGGATATTGGGTTGTACTCAAATATGAAACAAAAGATACGTTGGAATCAAACGCGGTATCAAATATGAGCTCATCCTTTCCGTATCAAAGTAAACCAGAAATACGGATCAAAACTTTGATATTGTAATCAAAAAGGATAAAAATAAAATGATCCTAAAAAAGGATCAAAAATGATCCTTGTGAATTTGATCCATTTGTATATATTGATCCGCAAAAGGATCAAAAGTGATCCTTAAAGGATCAAAAGTGATCCTTAAAGGATCAAAATAAAATGATCCCGAAAAAGGATCAAAAATTTGATCCCGGCCTTCTAAGAGTGTAGCATTTTACATTTTGAATTTCAATGATACCAACATACACATTTATCGCTCAAAATGGGTTACAGTGACATAAAACAGCATTAAAACCATAGATTTAAAGGGGAGATACAAGGCAAACCGCCATTTTTATTCCGGCATGGAGACAAAATTGGGGGTATTCGGGTATTTGCCGATAGCTTGCCGATGATGCATCGCACCTTGTCATAATGCGCAAATATTGAAGCACGCACATACGCTTTGCGTGGAGGTTGGCGTATCATTCGCGTAAAGTATTATTTGCGCAGGTTGTCTCTACGCGTAACTAAGTGTCGGCACTCGGAGTTGATTTTGCCGCGAATACCCCCAATTTGAGCTCCATGGCTGACGACGCCATTACACGGGCCGGTATACAAAGCCTGGTATCTCCCCCTCTATATCTATGATTAAAACTCAACTTTTTACAAATAATCAACTGAATGAAGCGTTAGTGTCACTACAGGGCTTCGATTAAAAAATAAGTGTTTTCCTTGGTTTCTGGTGGTCATTTTGGGCCTTGTTATGGGTGCCATTTTGAATTGTTTAGTAAATCAAGTAGTCATTTCTATCAAATATTCTGAATATTTTCATCTTTTAAACACAGTTTTAACACTCATTTTTAACCTATGTTTGAGTCAAAATGCAAATTTTTTTATCATCCAGTTTGGACCTCTTTTCAGCCGCTATTTTGAATTTAAAACATATTAACAATAATATTTGATCTATTGATTTCATCTATAAAATTCAAATTTCTTACTTAATTAGAAGATAATATGTTAAAACCATTGTGATTTTTGTGTGATTATTTGAATTTGACATATTTACAGATATCATGAATAATTATCTGAAATACCAATCAATTTAACCCTCAAAGAGCCGGGCTTTTTCGACCCACCTCACAGCCGGGGGGAGGGCGGATTCCGCCCCCCCCCCCTTCCGATCTCGGAAACCGATCGACGAAACATCAAGTATGGGGTACTGGTGGATAGCTATGACCCTCACAATTCCTTTGGTACCAAAAAAATTGAAATCGGACCTTGTATGACGTCATAAGTGACGTCGCGTCAAAAAACGCAAACATTACCAAAAATCGCCAAAATCATGGTTTTTCGCTATTTTTCGAGCAAAAGTTGCAATTTTTAGCAATAATGTGTATACTTACACATGTTCTTACTCGAAATAAATCAAATAAATACAACAAAACATAAAGGAAGTGTATGTAATTTGCATTGAAAATCAGTTTTTGGTCAGTTTTTCGTTTGACCCAGCGTGGCATTATGGAACGCCACGTCCCAACCCTAGGTCAGATTTTCACAAAAAAGGTCTTAAAATAAGCGCAAGGCTTCAAGAAACAACGGCAAGTTGTTTCAGCGCGAAATAATAACAACCGGCGGAGGTATAACAAAAAATGTCGGAGGAGGGGGGGGGGGGCTCTTTTAGGGTTAAGATCTCGGTATTATTCCGTGCCCATAAACACATTAAAGGGGAATTTGAGAAATTCAGCATCATCCCCAAGCATTTTCAGATTTTTGCATCATTTGAATTATTAACAGTTATAATACCATCATGCAAAGTTTCATCGTTAAATTCAAAGTTAACCCTATATCAAAATATTTTAATTATCGTTGTCGACAACGATTAATACTGCCCTTTTTATTTATTTATTTTAGATTGGACTTTTCAGGAGATTAAATGCAAACTCCGAATATCTAGGGATTTGTCTGCAATCTATGATGTGAAAGAAATGTTTTACAAACAAATCCTTGGCTCTTTCTTGATACTAGCATATAGCATCAATAAATTCGTTTTCAGAATAGCCTCATACATCAAGATCAACAAGCAAGTTCGATTAGTAGATTCATGATTAACGTACAGGTAAATAAATTAAATCAAGTAAATGAAGAACATCTCGCGAATATTAAAAGTCACTTTTTAGTTTCACATTTGTACATCATGGCATATTAAATAGCCAAAGTATCAAAATCAAAAGTTTTAAAAAACCCACCTGTAACGATTAGTATCCGTAAAATTGTTTTCGATAAAACATACAAGTAATTCATGATGAAAACCTGGCTTCAAGTCTACTTCACTGTTCTGTTTAACACCTTCATTTAAATCATTTAAACGGGTGTCGATTTATTTACACAGAGAAACCAACTAAAGTCTGGTGCGACATCTGTTTAATTATGTAAAGCGCTCTACTACTACATTTCAACCACTTGTTGCGAAAGTGATTGCCACTAGTCACGTTACTATTCTAAATTCTTTGCGCATGCTTACAAATAACAGAAATTAAAAATGTGAATACAACTGTATGCAATTAAAACAAAATTGATTGTTTTTTATTATTACTTAAAGTTGATACATGTAAGATTAAGATATAACAAATGACATTCTTACTTTTACAAAAGATTAAATTAGTATATTTTCAATGTTTTTCCTCCATTCAAATCTGAATGGTGCTAATTGAAATTGGAAAAAAAAACCATGTAAATCAATGGGTTGGGGATGTTAAGACGTTTGTTAAAACACGATCATGAATAACTGAGGTGCATTTAGGAGAATTTATCCATCGATCAATACTGTTTATATATACAATCAGGCATGTGCTTAAAATCTACACAAGCTATTACGTACCTGTGAAATGACACAGCAGCAAGATCTACTTAGGTACATTTTGCGATTTACCAGTTTTTGATGCACCTTGATATTACTTTCAAGTCTTCAAAAATTGTCGAAAAATTGAATTTAGCTTCCTTTGTGATCTACTATGAAAAATTATATCAATAACAAAACTTCATAATGCCAAAATTTAAAATCGTGTTTGATTAAGGTCATGTTGTTCCCAAACCGTGTCTTTGTTGATTTTGATAGTATTGGCGCAGGCTATTTGTTCCTATTATTGTTATGCTTGTGAGTGACCATTATTTTCAGTTTTGGTGAGGTTTTTTAGTCATCCCGTATAATTGTATGTTCATTCTTATGATTATAAAATGCTCACTGTTTAGCAACATAATATGGCTATATTATGACATTTTCAACTCTCTGTACTTAAGGGGGGGGGGGGGGGGGGGGGGGGCTACAGTGGTCAACAGCCCAATTTTCAAAATCAATTTTTCACACTTTCCTAAAACTCTGCCCACATGGATGATATACCATCACGAAGCCCATGACCTGTAGTTTTGGAAAACGGTTATCATTTGAATCTGGTTGCTATGGTAACCAGGCTAGGCCTCTGATTGGTCAAACACGGTAACAAACGTAAATAGAGAAAAAAAACCAATTATTGCAATACTCTAAAACTTGGGAGGGTGGTACATAAGAACAGTGCACACAAAACCATGAAGCCGGATTTTTTCTGCGGTTGCCATGGTAACCAGGGGCCGACCAATCAGGACATTTTCAACCGTAATTCAAATTTGGAATAAGATATGGAAAATCCAGCTCACAGTTTTGTAGCCCTATGTAAGTTCAATATCTCTGCAAAATTTCATGGCTGTACCATTTTTCGTTTTTTAGTTGGCTGTACCATTTTTCGTGTTTTAGTTACGCTTGTTCCCGTTTTGCAACTTTGCGCATTTTGCTATCTTGAGATATTAACAAAAACATTTGTAAAAAAAGTGATAAAAATGATAAAGTTGGTACTTAATTTGACATAAGTTATTTTTTTAGTAAAGATAATTAATTAACAGACATTTTGAGCCCATTTTGGTTAAAATCACATGTAAAATAGCGGTTTTATGGGATTTTTAAACTTACAAGGGTTAAATATAGCAGGGTGAGGTAAAATAATGAAATACATAAGAAATGCAATCAACCATCAATTTTCGACTGGATATGATGTGCAATGTATTTTCTTGATAAAATAATCAACCTGTTTCAATAAACATGTTAAGAACTTACAGAAAAATAATTTAAATAGAATTTACTTAAAATAACAGACTGGGCGTTTTTGCTATACAAATGTATTGAAAAAACATACCGCACTTCAAATGATCATAACTTTGGACCATAACTCCGTTTGAACTCAATTAAAAAGCATCTGAAAGCATAGATTCTGTAGTTTAATGTAATGCATTTATCTCAGTTTTGATGTTGGAACCAAATTTTGAAATCTGTGACCACTGTAGCCACCCCAAGCCACTTTTTAAAAGGTAGCACATATTTTTACCGTTTTCAGTGTACTAAATCTTACTGTGGTTTTTAGATCGCCTGCAGAAATCGAGAAATGATATTGATACGATTTTTTTATAATGTTTTAATGACTTTTTTTTTGGCTTCACTTTTGCTGATTTTCACGTAGATACCTTTGATATAACAAAAGTTATGATAAAACAGGTAGAATTTATTGAAAGACTCTATTACACTGTTATTTCGTACAATTTTAAACAACCCCTGTTTACTATATGAACCACCCAAATGTTGTTTAAAACTGTACCCAACCCGAGTTGTGTAATTTTCGACACAGCAGTTGTGTATTTTTTTACCCAATAGATGTTTTATACCAATTTACACAACCTCTGTTGTGTAATTTTCTAAACAGTGGTTGTGTATTTTTTTTACCCAATAGTTGTTTAATACCAATTTAAACAACCTCGGTTGTGTAATTATCTAAACAGCAATTGACCATTACTGTATCTGTTTTAATATTTGTTGTTTTAATTGTACATGTTTTACATTTGAATTGTTCTTTTACATTAATGCACCCTGCTGTCAGCTTAAATCGAAAGTCATTTTTGATCTGTGAGCATTAACTGGCGATCAAACTATAAGCTTAACTGCACCTCAAACATTACAGTAAGCTTACAAGTTTTAAGTTTCATCATTTCAAACAAACACAGATCAAATAATTGTTACCAGATTATGCCCAGCAAACATTTGCATGAACAGAGTATAGTACAAATCTAAATCATGTTCACTTTAACCAGCGACATTTTTTTTTAATTCTCCGCTACTCCCTGATCGTGCAGTTCTCAAAAACTGCCATCTTGGATTATGTAAAATACATCGTATTATGCTCTGCGATCATTGACTGCTTACGTCATATGATTTAATATTTTACACAACTGTTGTGTAAACTTCAATTTGGCGATAATTATTATGTCACATGATTTGAATTTTAACACAGCCGCTGTGTAAACTTTTATTTTTGCGATAATTCTGACTTAAAAACCAACATTTTACATATTTTTTTAAATGATTACACAGGGTTGCTTAAAAATCACGAACAGTTTAAAACAACTAATCTTACACCCCTCAGATTTAAACAGCCGAATAACAGTGTAGTACTATTATTTTAATTATTATTACAGATTTTTTTATCAGCTTTGCAGGATCCTCGTGAAGTTTAACAACCATTATATGTGTTTAAATCTTACGTGTTACATATAAAGTTCAAAACAGGGATTTTATTAGAAACCCTTTTTTTGTCTAAAGGTTTTTGCAGTGTTACTTAAAGGTAAATGACCTCCATCTGGTCAGAAAAATTTGAATCCTAACTATTTTTTAATAATGAAAAGATAAATGGTTTCCACTGCATTTGCATTCGGGGCTCGAACCATGGATTATGGCAGAGGTTAGTCATGCATTACGAAGCGAGTGATCTACCGCTGAGCTATCCAGGCAGCGTAGAGAACTAAAATCTATATAAAACATAAATATTAGAATGCCGTGTTTTTATTTTGTTTACATAAAAATTGCAAATTTGCCTCAATGGAATGCTCAATTTATAAGTAACTTATACGAAGATACTAAAAACAGGCAATTCACAGCTCAAACAGGGCGACCTCAGAGTCGTAATTTACGTCCGGTTTTTCAGGCAAAACAACGCCGGTTTGTTACATTATCATTCAAAATCAACACCACATATTTATAAAATATTATTTGCAATTCAATAAGAAGTATCAAGCCTACAGTCAAAAATTGAAAACAATCGAATTGTTCGAACATCGTGAAATTATGAGGTTTCGTCGAAAAAGTCTTTAACTTTTCGAAGTAGTCTATTGACGTCATGTTGACTTTGATAATGCACGTGAAATCACAAGTAAATATTTCTGTATAAACTAGAGAGTCTATTCCAAATGTACGCTAAAATTTGTGATATTCTGATATGTTTAAGTAGGTAAAAACTTGCAGTAAAAATGACGTTCGGCCGAGCGAGACGATTTAGGGACTGTAGCCTTAATTCACAGAATACAAGACTTTAAAACTGGTGCTTTTCATTACTCTTGGCTGGACCTTTCCTGTTTTCATAAAACTAAGCAATACAGCATCCAGTGACTTCAAACCCTATATGACAAAATCCATATGATAACCCATTCCTTTTGCAATTCTTTGGATAGATACGGACAAAGCGCGTAAATATGCCTTGGGCATCAAGAGAAACGTATACGGTCTGGATTGCGTCATAGTTAGCGTTGAAAATCTGTCAAAGAGAAAAATAAGTTTTCATTTTTAAATCATTATGTAAAACAATTAGCGAAGGTTCATAGCACACACTTAAAACTGATTGCAGTGATACGCATTATTTGAAAATAATTAATGACTCAAATAAGAGTATTAAAATAATATTGGTGTTTGTAGTGACTCATATTGGCTATATTAGAAGAGTAACTAATTTCTTGTACAGATTCCACACCAAATATAATCTAAAATTGTTTTTAAGTGTCGTGGTGGCTACCGCGACAGAAAAGCAGCAACCAATCAAATACGACCTTGCATCGTAATCCTATTCAGCGCCCATTTTGCAAAAGGCACACTGACATTTACGAGTTTGTAAACAAAACAACCTCGAACCATAAGTTCAGGGGAACCACTAGCACTTTCACACCAGTTCAAGCCAAGCTGAAAAAAGCCCAGCTGTGTTTTACAGCATTAGCAGCAAAATATCTCAGCCTCATAATTAGCGCACCTAAGAGAGAGTTTATAACTGTACATTGTCACCCTAAGGGCTCTGTCACACATCACGGAACGTACGAATAACGAACTAATAACGTACACTGGTTTGGTCATTGAAATATATGGTGGCATTTCATGAGCTGGGTCAAAAATGTGTTACATGGTCAAAATTGTCAAAAAAACAATTGTTTGATATGATGTTAATACTATTGATCTCTTTCAATTCAAGTAACTTTTTAGCCAAATATCACTTTTGTTTTGGCATAATGAGCTAATTAATGGTGAATTACTCTATAGACGGCAATGCATACTATAATTTTCAAACGCGTTTTTCTCAAAATTGCCTGTTTTTACTAAAGCAAGTCATAAATTGGAATGATCAATGGTAAACAGTTCATTTTTTCAGGATATGTTCTAAACACTTTAATAGTTACTTTGATGCATTAAACTTGAAACAGACCCCTTAGGGTCTTGGTGTTGATGACCTTCAATTAATTAGAGGCGGCTATACAAGGGGAGAACATGGTGATGTTTCAAATCATTCTGTCCTAATTCTTATTTGATGCAGCTTGATCCCCTGAGCATTTTGACACCAAATTTGTCAAAATCGGACAAAAAATGAGAAGGTGCTGCCCAAAAAACTGATCGAGGGGGAGGGGGATCTGAGGAAGGTCTAAAAATGATAAATTTGCCAATTACTGTAATTATATACCAAATTTTAGCCATGTTGGTGACTATCTGTATGTGTGTAAAGTCACAGAATCCATTTGTGAATGTTCCAGCAGTGTCAAACCTTCAAAAATGGCGATATTGTCTCAATTTGGGTATCTACCGCATCCGTAGGCACCGCATCCTTAGGCACCACCACCCTTGTACTGCCAAGTTCAAACCATTGTTTCTCTTAGATTATGTAACCCATGGAAGCCAAATTACTGCCACAAATAGCACAAAGTGTAAGCTTTCAAATGAGACATTAAACAAGTCAATAGGCCAAGGAATAGTGAATTTACATCAAAATAAGTCCGAGAACCCACGAAAAAATGTAACAACACCACCTTTTTAGCATACCCACCTAATGAAATGCCACCATATGTAATCGATTACCAAACCAGTGTACGTTATTAGTACGTTATTCGCACGGTACGGTGATGTGTGACATGACCTTTAACCACGAGTTCGATTATGTCGAATATATCAATCATGTGACTGACTAAAAATGGTATCGCTATCATTGTCTACTCCCAAGAATGCAAATGAGGATAATGCGGTTTATTCCGTTGTTGAGTACCCTGTTATATGTGCGGTAGAGCATGCCATTGTATTCAATTGGCTCATTTGCATTCTTGGGAGTAGACAATGATAGCGTTACCCTAAAAATATACTAGGTCTCAAAAGGCATCTTCTCTTGGTGATTTTAAAAGACATTGGCATGAGGTGCCCCCTGGAAGTTTGAAAAGTTCCTGACTACCAATTAAAACCAAGGTCATGCTGTTTTACTCCGAATGTGTGATAACCCTCCTTTAAGTGTGCGAAATCCTTGGTCATAATATTATTAGACTCCCTAGTAAAATTTGAGTACAGTTGAGGTGTACTCAAAATGTACTATAATTGTACTAAAAATGTACTTATATCAGAAAAAGTACTTTTCTAGTACAGTTTTGATGTACTCGAAAAGTACTTTTTTCATAATGATCTGTACTATAAATGTACTAAATTTGTACTATTTTTGAACTTAGATTTTTACGATTTGAGAAATGTACTTAAAAAGTATTATATTTGAACTTAGAAATATTTTGACATTAAAAATTGTACTTGAAATGTACTATTTTTGAACTTAGAAATATTTCAACATTTAAAAAGTACTATAAATGTACTATTTTTGAACTTAGTATTTATATCGCTTTTTGGCGATGTACTCAAGAAGTACTTCTTTCAAACTTAGAAATTTTATGGTTGTGAATTAGATTTTTCAATTTTGTACTCGAAATGTAGTAGCTTTGATGGAACTCATTTTGCATGCTTGAATTGTGCAGATCGACCTTGAGTGGAAATTCAATATGACAATTCATGTTCACTGACCTATTCTCCCCTTGTAAATACAAATTTATGCTATATGGAAGGTCATGATATCACAAATGATCAACATGGCAGTTGTGTCGTACTATATAGTGATTAGAAGCTTATAGAAGGAATATTTGAATTTTGTTGGATCATCAGTTCGAGAAATATCGTACCACTGCATAAAACAGCTAAGGTATGTGCCCAGGTTTGCTTACCGTACAGTGTACATTTTATTTATCATATTTTATCATTCCTAAAACTTTAGCTTACATGCACGTATATTTTCAATTTATGTACTAGAATTGTACTCAATTTACATGCGTGAATTGTGCAGATCCATTCATGTTCTCTTAGCTGTTGTAATCTTCCCATCAACATGAAA
>JXSR01S032580.1:56623-70324 GCA_000969725.1 Ophiothrix spiculata | reverse complement strand
TAATATATACCGACGGAGAAGAGGCAAGGGACCCAAAACTATTTTGACCATTTTTGTTTTTTTACAATGTCAAATTATGCACAATTTCAGCTTGCATTTGCTTTTTTATTTGACTTCAATTTGACTTTTGAATAGCAATAGCCAAAACATCAGCATTTAAGTGCTGTAAACCTAACACTGGATATCACTTACAGAATTCAGCTCTGACTCTGATTAACAAACAACCATTTTGTTTATATTAAACTACTAATAAGCCAAATGTGTGACAAATGACAAACAAAGGTCAGCTGATTACTATGTGATATGGTATTGGATTATAACTCTAACATGCAAGTTTTGTTTAAAAGTTTCTCATAGGGGACGGTTCAAAACTCGACTGGCGGTTGTTTGCCGGTTCTGGTCAGTTTTGGGGTTGGCTATTGTTTATTCCTGTGGAATGGCCACAACCGCTCAAGCGGCCACTTATCTAAAGGATGGAATCTCAAATTTTCATAGAGTTCAAAGGCAAAGGCATAAGACTGTATCTGATTCAATTAGGGGTCGTTTCAAAACTCAACCGGCGGTTGCCAGCCGGTTTTGGGCGGTCAAGCAGCAATAGAAAATATCCAACAGTCCAAAACCGTCCAAAACCGACAGACAACCGCTGATTCAGTTTACCCGTTTACAGATGTGACGGATTGTTTTTTCGCGTGTTACGCGCGCATTACGAAAGGATTTTTTTATTTTTTTTCCAAAAATCCCGCAAGTGTCCCACTTTGAAAATCCTGGCGCCGCCAATGATTTTGAAATGTGATTCTGTTGTGATAGTGACTGTATGGCTGTAAATTAAACCGTAGAAGTAAACATGAGGAATTCATACCCGCAAGTACAGTTTTATTAGAATTTCAAAAACTTTATAAAATGTAACACTGATAATACATTTCAAACATGTTATTCATTTCTATATCATATTCAAAACAATGTAGCTTGATCTGTTTGTTTTAAAATTATCAAATTTACCAGACATTCAAACTTCGAAACTAGCATTTGATTATTGCAAATTCATTGTTTGTTTGTTTTCTCTATTTCTTTCTCTCATTCCAAAAACAATGCAAGTTTTATTCCTAATTGTTAAATAAACAAGCAGGAAATGTAACCACTGCGTTGATTAAAAAATTGATCCAGTTTGCCGCTCTTCATTACTTTTCAATGAAATCTCGCCAATATGAGATGAAATACCAAGTAAATCAAATGTTTCTGTTAAACTTCAATTCAACAACTTCTTTAATCGTTGTCCTTCAAATCGTTTTTGTATATCTATCTGGAAAACTTACAAAACGTCTCGCACATCGAGCCAAGTAGTTCCGTTAAGACCACAGGAAAGTTTGACCTTTTCACATGATCATTTTAAGCAAAAAAACATATATATTCTTTGACATTTAAAATATCCATGTGCACTCTGGTACATTAATGAAACTACAATGATTTTATTTTTTTAAATTCATTTTTTTAAGTAGTCATTAAAATCGCATTCAGAACAAAATATTTCATAAATGATGCATTGGCTACGATGTATGTATCAGCTGACAGTTATAGAAACAAGCAACAAAGCTGCAGAATTACGCTGTTGGATATTTTATTCGGTGGTCGAGAATAATGTATTTGGTCCACCCGAACGAATTTTGATCAGAACGGTTTTTGATATATTTTAGAAGTTGAAATATGTAATACTTCGGTATGTTTTAGAAGTTTAAATTGGTCTTGATAGAGATACCAACACAATGGCCCGTATTCCAGAAAGATGTTTAGCTAAACCATTGTTTAACTGAGCATCAACTGTCCAAAAAAATGATACGCATCATTGCAGTTTTCAAGCAGAATAGTTCAATGAGTCGTGCTGTTGATGAGAAATAAAACCTTGATTTAGCTAAACACCTTTCTGGAATACGGGCCATGTGTTTAACAAATACTCGACTAAAATTTCATTAAATTGCCAAGCTTTCAATAGATGCCTTTGATAATTTCCCAACGTGCTGGCAAACCATGGGTTCAAATATATACTGTGTATTTCCTACTAAAATCCATTCTGCTTCATACGGGTTCTTTATATTTCACAATGCTGCTTTATACAGGCTAGTTAATCTTTCATCTAGTTCATTTTAGAAATATCAGTTTTAAAATAAAAAAATCAGGCTTAATAATGCATACCCTGATACAAAGGAAATGTTCAAATTCCAAGAACCCTTGTCTGAAAGCTATAAACAATAATAACTGGCTTTTATACAGCGATATTTATTTAGATCCGCTGAAGGTACGTAGCTCGTCACAACCACTTCACTTCAATAAGGTGTTTTGCTGCCATCTTGTTGCCTATCCTGTCGGCAGATTGTATTAATTTATATACCGATTGGCGTAATTTGAGTCAGCCAATTGTTCTATACTATTGGACTCTAAAAACAACATCGATATATAAATCAAATATTGAATATTATAAAACTATTTTCCCTCGGTAATATACGGACTAAAGTTATATTTCCCTCGATCATCGTTTCGGGAAATAGTATCAAGGTCATTTTGATATAATAGTTCTTGCTATTGCCCTCATAAACAGTCAATATAATATTTTCCATTTATGCAGCTTTCAAAATTCTGCGTGAGGGGCAGACTAAATTTATGATGGACAACTCTGATAACTTTTAACTGCTGAAAGAAGACAGAAAAAGGGAACAAATAAACTACGGAAGCGAGTATGGACTGAAAACAAAATGCATATACAACGCCGTCCCGGTAATCGAACCTGGGACACCATGGGCTCATTAGTGTAAAACGAGTTAAGTAACGCTGTGCTTCCACGAGTTTGAATAGAAACAGTCCACTCAAACAAATATTTAAAAATACTTAGTAATTACTGCTCGGTGATTACGATGACATGTAAGTGTTCAAATGGTAAAAAGAATACCGACTTTTGAACTGTGAATTGTGAAAAGTATACCGGAAAAATGCTGGCTACCACTGAAATTAAACACGGCCCGTATTCCAGACCGATGTTTAGCTTAACCACGATTTAAATTCTCCTCACCAGCACGGCTTAGAACTGTTCTGTAACGTTGCGTATCATTCCTGGACAAATGAAGTTCAGTTAAACAATGGTTTAGCTAAACATCTTTCTGGAATACGGGCTTGTATATTTTTTAAGTAATTCTTAATGGAGCATGTTTGTTCTTGTTGTGAATTATCTATCTATTCTGTACGTCGTCAACTACTAGTTGTTAATGTATCTGGGTCACGTAGATCTAGATGGACAAAATACATCGGTGAAGTGAGCAGTCTAATTTGTCACAGTTGATATGACAATGATTTGTCCGTCGGGAAACAAATTACATAGGATTGTTGTGACAGGTGATTTATATATTACAATATTGCTTAATAATGTAAAACACTATTGGTATCTGTTATTAATAGGGTAATTTCGTTACAGAAGGGTAAATCTGATACTAGTATGTGGCTTCTTGTACATATAAAGCTCACTTTCCTGTAGCAATATTGTACGTACAAGGTGACCCAAAAAACTTTGTGCATCAAAACTTTGCAATGAATAATTATCTATATACATGTATTCTAGTATATATAGTTAATAGAAAACATGGTTAGAATGTCTTTATCATCATCAGGCGACCACAAGGTTTCTTCATGTACAACGATAATCAGCAATATGATTTGCATAACACCTTCATTATCCCCAAGTAATCGTTGGACATAGGTAAGGTATGAGGTACGTGAGCGACCCGGTATTCTTTAGCCAATGGTTAGAACATACAAGGCATGCCTTCTATCTCATCATTCAAAATCCTTTAATATGTGGCCAATAAATTGTATCAGAGGTGCCAGTCTTGGAATAAATAATGGTATTTGGAACATGGTCTTATAATGCGCTTTACATTAAGCATCACTCTGTAGCAGGAAATAGCGATTTCTAGCGAATGTGTTGATTTTATTTTTCATCCTAGGACATCAGCCATGAATCTCAGCCATAGAGTGGTATTGTGACATAAGTGGCGTTGAGCAGCTTAACTTTGCTTGCAATAGGATTGTCTGAGCTCTTCAAAAAGTGTTCCAGCTTCTAAAATGCACACAGAGAAAGTGACTTTCGCCTGTTAAAATTGCTTAGACTAGGTGATGGCATCAATAACTGTCTTTATACTATCATTGTTTAATAAAGAGTATAGTTTAGTTTAAAGGTTGTGGTGATTGTTTTAACAGCCAGCTGTAGCAGTAATGCTGTATTATTGGGTTTCGCTCAACTAAACGTAACATATCATGTAGAGGAAAATGATATTATATAATACATTTATTTTGAGTGGCAGAATTACTGTAACCAAAAACATGAGAAAATAAGCGTTGTATAGAGTGTAACCTGATACTGATATACGATATCACTTACAGAAATCAGCTCCGAAACTAATTGACAATATCCATCTTGTTTATATCAAACCACTAATGTGTCTTTCTCTCAAGCAAAGTGTCTGTGTTTCAAGCCAAATGTGTGACAAATGACGAACAAAGGTCAACTTATTACTATGTGTTAAGGTATCAGATTACAGTGTTGATATGCAATTAAGCTTCCATATATCACGTTTTGTTTTGAAATATTATGTGACGGTTAACCAAAAAACATGCTTTTAAGATGCATTGAGACTATTTATAGATTAATAACTGCGTATTACTTAACGCGAGTGAAATTCTACAACAATAATGCACCGCGTGCTGAAGTTGAAGTTGTCCGCACTCACGAGGCGCAGCCGAGTGAGTTGGACAACTTCGACTTCAGCACAAGGTAAAGTATTTTTATACAATTTCACGAGCGCCAAGTAAAAAGCAGTTATTAATCTATTTCATGCACGACAATGACAAGAATAAAATTGGCAAAGAAATTAAACGGCATAACAATATTTAAATTGCGTTTGCTATTTCAATAAAACATAGAAAATACAACCATCGATCGTCTCATGTTAATCATTGTAATTAAGATTTACCTTTATTTTAAAATGAAATTTGCCATACAAGCGCGAGCATGTTACGCGTACATGGAATTGTACAAACCGCTACGCGATACGCAGCGTGCACCTAGACGAGATTAATGAATGCGTGTAAGTTACCAACTGTCCAATTAGATTTACAATTTCAACGCGTACTTAACGCAGAGTGTATGAATCACATTTAATGAGCTTAAAGATTTAAGATATATCATGATATTGGATTTTATCACGTAAGTGTGTGCTGATGCTTTTTTCTTGTTTTGAAAAAAAATATTCATGTATAATTTCTTTAAAAAATCATACTCGTGAACATGTATACAATGACATGTGTTCAGCATATTAGAAGTCACATTTTTTCAATACAATACAATACAATATCGGCATTTATAGGGAACACTTTCCCATTGATACAAAGCGCAATAACAATACAAAGGCAAAAATATACAGCATACAATAAAATATTTTGAAATACATACACAAAAGATGACCGACAGTGGTAACCATACCCTAAGAGCTAACAAAATATTTTAACATGTGATAATGTGAAACAAGACGAAGTTGACCGCAGGTGAATTACCTGCAGTCTACCCTCAGAGTGAAGGATACCCTGAGAGTTTACAAAAGAAAAATTTGAGTTATTGGAAATACACCATGTTATTCGGCATGTTCATGTTATTCGGCACAACTATGCAACCAAAATTAACATTTTGTAGTCAAAACCGGCCACATAATATCGTGTGCTACTTCTGACCAAGAAGTATATCTTGACAAATCAAGTGCATTTCTAAACAAAAGATTATCACCTTTGTTTTAGTAATGAATATAAATAAACTTAACCAACATTTTTGACTTGGTAAACTTGGATTTATGTCCTTATTTGTGCCTTATACTCAAAGTTAATCGCAACAAATGTGGTTGAATGGAATTGAACATTTCGACACACAAATTTAATTATCTTGTTATTTTATGCTTTACTTTTCTATATTCGACGGCCTTTAGTTTTCATGTCTTGAACATAAACCTGAAAATGTGTTACATATAATCTGTGGTTTCATACAAAAATCCGAATACCACCCCGAACTAGAACCGTTGTGTTCACACAGTATGTACTTTACCTTATTTTGCATGTTAAAACGCAATTTGGTCAAATCAATAAAGGCCCAGACAATCACACCTTTAAATCGTAATTGTTTGAAAAGGTCCCGTGTACAATCTGCTACATTATTGAAAGTATCATGTTAAAAATACTTGGTTTCAGTTTCTGGAATGGTCATTAACCTTTTAACGCTTGCTTTGCTGCATGTATATATATATTTTTTTGATGAGAATGCCTTTTTTATCAAACTCTTTTTTGAATCCCAAAATTTGGAAATAAACAATGACAAAAGAAACAAATGAGTCAGATGATGCAAACCTTTCGATTGTGCACAGATGTTTCAGTTCAATTCGCAGACTATGCTATGATATGTCGTCACCCTAATAAAACAACTGCCTATCTGATATTTTATAGGTTTGAAAAAAAAATTAAGAAAAACTATCTAGTTTTGTTAGTTTTTTGCTTTCATTGACTATGTATCATGAGATACTACATAACCACCTAATATCATTTAGGCAATTTTATAATGTTTGACTAATATGTGTGAGATAGGCAATTATATTATATGTCAAGTTGTCAGAGTTTGCAGTTTTACAAGGACTGCGAGTTAAGCAGTAATAAGTAACGCCAATGTTAACCTAAAAACTACTTAACGATAATAAAATGTTTGCCAATCTCATTTTTGTAAATTTAAAGCCAGGCGAAACATTCTCTGCTAAAAAAAAGTAACAATGATATAATTAGTTACAGTGAGACAAACTTGTACGAGGGGTTTGGGTGGGTACTAACGTTTTGTTTTCGTTGGGGTGTGGTGCTGAGACACACATTTAGTATGTTTTCAGCCATACAGTAGAAAACGAGTCAATTGAGATCCAATTACGTGAATTTTGGTAAATGACCTTAAAGATTGCACGATG
This sequence comes from Ophiothrix spiculata, assembly GCA_000969725.1. Lineage (NCBI taxonomy): Eukaryota > Metazoa > Echinodermata > Ophiuroidea > Amphilepidida > Ophiotrichidae > Ophiothrix > Ophiothrix spiculata. The sequence continues at coordinate 63,296 of JXSR01S032580.1, read as the reverse complement.
TCGTATGTATAGCAGTCCATCTTTTAGTGTTATGTCAATCCTAACAATAAGATCCACGTTGTGCTTAAAATATCTGGGAACTTGAGTAAACATTACATGATTCAAACGTGATGGTCAAGTCTGCAGGCAGTTTTCAGGAAACCATCCTGGCGATGTTTGATTTAGAACATTTCCTGCGAGACATCCTATGCAATGAAAACACCATCATACATGAATATCACATCTCCATTGATACGATTTCAAGACGGAATACGGAATTCTCTTACAGATATTCAATTTAGCATCGCATCATGTGACCTAACCTAACGATAACCACCAGTTGTCGGTGTCTCATTTAATTTCCACGATAGTGGTCAATCTTAGTCTTGTTATGAACAAAACAGTAGACCAGCGCAAACGATGTAACGCTTAAGTCGTCATACTTTTTACAAACACATCCGAAAAAACCCCACCTTGTGTAAATGTTGACTTCGATGTTAATTTCATAATTTTCATTACAGTTGAAATGGACTATCTGTAACCTTTCTAAAAACCAATAATGAAACAGTTATATTTCAATTGTTTACCTAGGGAGCAAAACAGGTTTGCCTACAACGAGATATTATTTTAAGGTGTCCTATCTGGGTGCTATCACCAGGGTGGACACAAAATCAGTCTGTTTCATGGGACCCTGCAGGAGGGGGATAAAAGTCATTGCAGGGGAAACATTTGAAAACCGGTCAAATCTTGTTCAAAACCATTTTAACATGTTCCTCTCATAACGAACCAGAAAAAGTATACTTTGCCCCATCTCTGATGAATGTTTTAAGAGTTACACCCTAAAACATAGAAGGTCATACCAAGGGTCATGGGATTGGCTTACGGGAGTCAACCATTTCAAAAGTGTCCGGTTTTGTTCAAAATGGTCTCAAATTGTTCCTCTTGCAAAACTGTCTGCACAAAGTAATATTTTCCAATGTCTACGATCATTCGTTGCTCTGGTTACAGGTCAATATAACGTTTTTGTTATTTTTATTTGGAAATAAGGAGTTTTGCTTGATACCGTAGAAACGATTGATCAAAGACGTTGGAAAATATTACTCTGTGTTGCAAGACGAACAATTTGTGATCATTTTGAACAAAATCGGACACTTTTAAATTTTTTCACTCCCATAGGCCCAACATGTCACCCCTATAATTATCCTTCATGTTTTTGGATATATCTCAAAAACCCTTCATCGGAAATGGGTCAAAGTATAATTTTTTCCCCCGCTTTTATGATGAGAGGAACATGTTAGAATGGTTTTGTACAAAATTTTACAAATTTTGAAATTTGCCCCCTGCAATGACTTTTACCCCCCTCCTGCATGGTCCCATGCAACAGACTGATTTTGTGTCCATCCTAGCGATGTTATCTATGGTCCTTAGAACCCATATAGATATGACACATTCAAATAATTTCTCGTTGCAGTTTTACCCCCTGAATGGGGTTTTGCTCCCTAGGTAGTTTGTCCGATTTTTTAATTGTTATTAAGTTCATGTAAAATATTCCGTTGAGTACATTTGTCACTGATATTGAATCCCAAAGATCTATCAACACCATGATTTTTTTAAAACTAGGACATACCAATATATACGCAATTTACCTTTTTCTACCTTTTTCCTTGTCCCCATTGAAAAAGTTTGTTGCTGCCATTAACGAACGAATAAAGCTGAAAGCTCCTTCAAAAAATCTTGTCTACAAACGCTAACTAAAGTTCCTATGAACGGTATATGTTGAAATGATCCCATACACTCTGATTTGTATAACAGTATTAAAAAAAAAACCTGACAAACAAACGTTCTATCCCAACATGCAAGTGATATGGTTTGGGAAAAAAATCCTTTTACCTGTTTTGAAAATACAAAACCAACCAATTAAATGCAATTTTGTAGAAGCTGTGTGAAATCTGACACTAGTGGTGATAACAAAATCAATTTACCGTAATTGAGAATAAGCACCTAGCAAAGAGTCGAAGTGTTATGTGAAACTGAATTGTTTGTTTTTGTTTATTAATTATCTTATTAGTGAAACGTAATTATTGAGATCTTTGATTGCCACAGAAAGGGATTTTTCCTGAGTGAATCTTATTTTGCGATTTCAAGGTGATTTCCAATTCTTAAAATAGGCATGATTGCATGAACCAAGAGAAGAGATCAACGTCGGCCCATTAGCCTTTTCGGTATTTCCAATCTCTTATACAGAAACTCAAATATCGCTAATTTGTTCCATTGAAATACATTGCGTTTTTGTCAAAATTGGCCAACTTTAGAAGCTCACTGTGGTTGTAATCGGAGTACAATTAAGGTTTTAGACACATACCCATAAGGAGATGAATGTTCCTAACATTATTTTATCACAGGTTTCTTAATTGTACTCCTAATAAACACACAAGGGTCATCCGAGGATACCTATTTTTCGCTATCTGGATAACGCTACCGCGCGAAGTGTACCGTATAATTTATCAGTAGTTCATGACTTATTTTATTGAAAGAAAAAAGAAATAATGGAAAAAAAAGGAAATTGTATCATAGAGAGTGATAGTCAAAGAAAATGATTGGATATAATTGAAATAAAAAGAAAAGAAATGAAGAAAAAAAAGATGTAAAATGAAGACCATAGCAAGAATCGAACCTGTGACCTCTACCACGTGAAGCGAGAATTCTACCATTACACCACGGGACTTATCTGACTGCTTCGAGGAAATTTAAATAGTTATAGAAGTGTGTATTGCGCAAGGCGAAATATACACAAATTTGGAATTAAAATTGGGGAAATTCTGTTAATTTCTGTTATATTTATTTAAATTATATTATTTAACAAAATATATGGGCTATTTAGGAAGAGTTTGATGAAAAAAATTAGAGCAAAATGGATTTGCCAAAAGGGCGCAGAGGTTCATGGGCCGACGTTGATCTCTTCTCTTGCATGAACCTATCAAATTTGCATACATTAAAGTAACCAATCAGATCTAAACTGAGATTGGGAATTTTCCGAAAGTTTACAGAAATAGACTTGTTTACTTGTATATAATTATGCTGGGAAAATCCCTCACATTGAAAACTGTACAATTTACTATATTGAATGTAGTAATGACATCGTGGGGGAATTTTATGCAAATGTAATAATTAATGAGCCCAAGAAAAGTGATTTGGGAACAGAAGTTGATTTGACTTTGTCAAATCGATAGGTCGATAGCTAAAACTTTAGAAGTGAAATTGACGGTGTCGGTGCTGGTTGGGAAAGCTACATTTTGTTGGATGCGAGTTATTATACAGACGAGTGGAGATTGGAGTTTAGAGATATTTTGAATGAAGATTGGCGATACCTTGTTGGAGTTGGAGATATTTGTGTTAAAGAGACAGTGGAGCATTATCAGAGTGGACAATTTTATATGCGTTGGATCCAGCTTGTGAAATATTTTATAAAGCCAAGCAGAGCTTCGTTGTGACTGTTGCAGCGTCGTTGGAGGTCGTCAGGAACATTGTGGAACTATCTTTCCAAGTGGATTTCGGGACTTATGATTTATGACTTTGTGCCGTGGATTAATCTCGGACTATAGCGTGGAATTTAATATCCTAGGATCGCGCGGTTCTTGAAGCGGTATCTGTAAGTTATTTAAAGGTAGTATTTTAAGACAACAAGCAAGTTTGTAAGTTAAACCAAAAACAAATATTCAAGTTTAAAGAAAGTTTTCAGATTATAAAATATATCAGTGTATTTATTGTATTTCATTTAAGAACCCGTAAGGTGATTGTGGCCTTGGTCATTTAACATCTTTGACCGTAACAAAGTGGGGGCTCGTGCCGCGAAATACACTGTTAGAAAGTTAGGTAAAAATTACCGTAAATTTTGATCGTGTGTTTTACACTGATATTTTGTAGATTTTATCATTTGTTCATTATTGTAGTTGTAAGTTATAATACTGTTAACCATGGCGTTTAATGCTGAAGAGTTTATTTCTGACATTACGTGGGATAGGTTTGATGGCCTAAGGAAACCGGAGTTAATGTCTTTGACCAGATATTTTGAGATTGATGTCAAGCATGCTATGCGCAAGCAAGTAATAAAGAATTTGTTGATTGACAGATTGGTTGCTGATGATTTGTTTGATGAATTTTATTTGGATAACAAAATTGATGTAGAGGACAATTCTGATAATGCTATCAAGATGAAGCAATTAGAAATTCAGAAGGAAATTGAAATGGAAAAGTTGAGGTTTCAAGAACAGGCAAGATTGGATAAATTAGAAATGGAAGAAAAGGAAAGACAGGATAGATTAGATATGGAAAAGGAGAAAAAAGAAATGCAAGAAAAGACTAGATAGGTTAGCTTTGGAAAAGGAAAAGATGGAAATGGAAAAAGAAATTCAGTTGAAAGAGATAGAAGCAAACATGAATTTGGTAAAAGAGAAATTAGATTAAGTCTCATCAGGCTCTATCCCACATTCCTTTGATGCTACCAAAAATATCAGATTTGTACCAAAGTTCCAAGAAACAGATGTAGATAAATATTTCTTATATTTTGAAAAGATTGCAGACAATCTTAAGTGGCCTAAAGAATATTGGACCATGTTGCTCAAAACAGTGTTTGTTGGTAAGGCCAGAGAGATGTATTTATCCTTCTCTTTAGATCAGAGTAATAATTATGATGTTGTGAAAGAATCTATATTGAAGGCCTATGAGTTAGTGCCAGAGGCGTACAGGCAAAAGTTCCGTAATGCTAAGAAACAGTCTGATCAAACTCATGTAACAAAGCAGATACTGATAATTGAAACCACTTTGAAACACCTTGTAAAAATCTGAAGACTCTACTGCTTATTTTAAGGAATAAAGGAAATCCGCTGTAATTCCTAAGAGAAGTTATAGCTGTTTTGGTTTTGTTATACATCATGATTGATAAAGACTGATAAACACTGTGATAAAGACTGCTTATCGTTGATGTCGAGCAAAGTTGCAGTGATGAAATCGCTGGACTATGAATTTCTGAGCAGAAGAAAAATAAACAGAATAAAAAGACAGTGATGAGTATATTAGTTAAAATATGTCCTGGATGGGACACTATCTATACCTATTTTTGACCATTTCTATCCCTATCTGGAAAATCCAGTCATCAGTAACGCGATTTTGACAGAAAAGTAATTTTAACTTAGAAGAAATTAAACTCAAAATTTGGGTTTTTTAGTTCAAAATAAACAAAAATATATCAAGTTTACACAAAATGGGCGCGTTCATCTGCATTAAAAAAATACCCACCACTATTTTACTAGTAACTAAATCTGTGGAAACTCACCCAAAACAAATACATAATATCATGCCAATGTGAGTGCTCCTGTCCGGGGAAAATGTAAATATTTCAACCCGTCTGAGACTTTGCCGATAGTTGTTACTCTATTTAGTTTATCTATACATAAATCAGAAAAGCAATTTAATAATGTACTTAAAGCTTAAATGCATTGGACTGCCATATGCCATGAATGTAACATGAAGCGAACTTTATATTTTATTCAATGCAAGTAATATTGTAAGTAACGCTTGTATTCCGTTATGATACGGTTTAGGTAAGCACTTATGTTATGCTGAATATTAACAAAGCAAGCTTCGTGGTTTGTGTTCATGTTATGCTTAATACTAACCAAGCAAGCCTCGTGGTTTGTGTTCATGTTATGCTGAATACAAACCAAGCAAAGCTGATAGCTAATCAAAACTTGTCATGTTCCGTAACGTTGTAGTGAATGCTCAGCAGCACAATGTTGCAATGTATGCCATTTTGTCAGATTTTATTTAAAATGTATTAAGCACATTAAATCAAAAAACTCCACGCTCCCATAAATAGTCATATTGGATATGTGATATGCAATAAGCGCAGCAGTTCTAACTGGTTATAAGAAAAACGAAAAATACTCTTCTTTTATTTCTTAGATTTTGTATGTCTATAATGTTCAAGTTCATTTTGAGCCATTAAAAATGAAAATCAAAATAATGACGTCGGCTTTTTAACAACATTTAATTTTAAAATATCAAACAGTCTTAATTTCTTAAAAAGTCTTTTATTTCTTATTTTCTATTTTAAAAGTCTTTTGCCCTTAAAATGTAGTCGGAACATAACACTCCCCGGTAGCTGATCATTAAAGGTTCACAAGACATTCCATTCCCAAGATTTTAGATTGCAACGTGGGCTCATGAAGGTGTATTCAGTCTGGTCCGTATCACTTTACCGCGACCACTATTTATCACGATATATCGCAATTCCGAAAGATCTCCATCTGTTGTTTTGAAGTAAAAATGGTGCAGAATTCTTCAGACTAGCCTGTAAGATCGCTTGAAAACTTGTAATATGTGAAGTTGTAATATTTGACTGATAGGATAATTTTGGTTCCAAATGGCAACTGCAGCTTATCTTACAGACACCATATGGGGGTCCTGTCAACAATACTTACAAGATTTCAGGGACAACAACAATGTATCGCTATAAATTTACGCGTTCAGCGTCATGGTAGTCGCTGCATAGCGCGACAAGGAAGGAATGTTTTGTCAAATACCCGAGTCTGTCATTGATTCATTTCATTAAAAAATATGATCTCTGTCAAGACATATATAAATGGAAAGTTTGAAGTTTATTGTGTGATAAAATGTTTATAAACCAAAAAAAAAA
>JXSR01S032579.1:0-20909 GCA_000969725.1 Ophiothrix spiculata | reverse complement strand
AGGACATGACGTCATCACCACTGGTTATAGCTATCTTATCTATGTTTATGAAAATATGGCCAAAATATCGGATAATTTTGATCAGTGAGTGACATGCATTGCAGTAAGCTTACCAAATTTCTTGGCTCTTGCAGTCAAGGCAGTAAGCTTACCAAATTTCTTGCACTGTTACATACTTGTCCCAGAGTGACTCGCAAGATATTGATAGATATAGGAGTGAAACTGGATATGAGATCACAGAGCCTGGTCCTAGAGGCTTAATTACACCCATTCAATGTGTGTCTGGGATTCAAACTAGTCCCAGAGCTCTGTGACCTGTGGACCGTCATAGACTTTTATCATTGGGTATTGTAATTTTAGTAGGTCCCAGGTCACAGTACAAATGCGTTGTATTTTAGCCAAGTAAGCATGTTCGCCGACCGTATCTCTGAAGTACTTCTGCATTTGCTCATTGTGACAACTTATACTTTTTCAGTCCTTAAAATACTACACTCACCTTTTCTATAGACACTCAAGCTGCCAAATGTATGTTAAAATGAAGAATCGCGCCAGATGATGGTCAGAAATGAGACATTTTCCAGTCACAACATCTTTCTCGCAGCTACAAATTTCTGATTTTGTTTATACCATTACACGCATGGTCGCAATCACGTTGAGTTTGTGAGCTATTGAACTGGCTTTGGGCGCTTTGTGGCTCGCTGGCTAGCTGTGGTGTGTATTGCGGGCGCGGTCAACAACGACGACCAATTGCTATCAGTTTCGAAATACGCCCAAACCCGGGCACCTAAAGCAACCAACGAGCGCAAAAACGATCAGGCAACAGGTATCGATCAGGTCAAAGTTGAAATAATGACGGTCCAGAACTTAGCTGTGGTGGCTAAATGTTTTACAAGCCAGAATTTTCTTTTTTTTTTGCGGAAGGCAAAGGAATTTTACTACCAGATTCGTACAGAGGTAAGTTGAGCATGATAAGAAGCCGTAGAGACTATCAATGTGATTGTGCAAACATTTTATGTATACTAAATAGAGGGTAGAAATTGTCGGAAGATTGCGAATTTTCTTATATGTTGAAACTCGTCCATACTTTGTTCCATGACCACACAATGTAGCAAAAGCCCATGTATATGTAAAAATCATTGTTTGGTCATGGTAACCAGGACTAGGTTCAAACCCACAGACACACACGGACACCCATAGACTTGTATTTCATCAAGATTTCTCTGTTTATGTTGACAAATTTTGACATTTGTTATGTAACAACTGTCATTCTCAAGTAGTTAATTATGTCATTCTCCAAGGTAATGATAAGATCAATTATGTGTGAATTATATGAATTGGACTGAAGTCCTTGTGTTCAGTCTTGCACGCTAAACCAGGGTCATTTCTATAGATTCAATACAAGCTGTTAAAAAGTATGTCATGTATGAATTTATTTAATTCAGGGGGGTACCCAAAGCACTGTACATTATTGGCATGTATATGAGCTTTAGCATGTATAAAGTGGGTACCCTCCAGTGCATTAATGATCCATATTTGAGATGTCATCATGCCACACCTACTTGTTATGAAAACATGGCTGCTAGTACCTGGGTTTTCAATGGAAATTTAAGATTCTTTGAGGATATCTTGGAAATGGAGCACCAAAAACCTATTCTTTTTTTACAAATGGAATATTTGATATGTTTAAAATCGGATTCTAGGTTAGCCTTTGTTAAAGGCTGAGAAATCAAAGCCCATGCCATCAGTCTAAAGCGCACATAATATGTGTACACTGTTTATAGCACAGACCCAAGCATGGATGTTAAATCAGGCTATACTATTTGAAATAATTATAAAATCTCAATTTTCAAGTTACACCAAGCTACCAACATTTTACTGCTATGCTTAAAACCCCTACCAATATTTTCTTCAATGCTGTTTCCCTGGTGGCCCTCTAGTAGTTACTTCTTATAGTGTTGGAAACAAAAATGTGATTTTATGTTGGTAGATACTTTGGGTGTATACTACTATGATAGGCCTTAGGTTTTCATATACTAGTACATTTTGTATCTCAGATTCTTAGCTCAGTGCTGCAGACTGTGTTGTGATTTTAGGTGTTTGGTGGTGATGGGCTGTGTGAAACCTATCATAGCAATTAGTACATGATAGTAATTATACTGTTTTTTAAATATCTGCCTTTGCTAGTTAGTATAGGCCCTATATGAAGACTTTCTGAGTATTTTTATTTTCATATATAAACATATAGCCTAGGTAGAATAGCTTGGTGTGCAGCCTGGTGTGTATATTGCACAAACCTAACAGTGCACCCTCTGCATGCTCTGGAAGTAAAGAGTTATGACTCTGATATTCTCAAAAATAAATGGCTCGGGCCTTGGAGCAAGGGTAATTCTAGGTGAGTTAAAACTATATTTTCAAAATTTCATTGAGAAAAAGTTGAGTGAATTTGGGGTGTTTCGTGACTGTGGCTCTCTATGGGAGATGTGTGTAGTGCAATGTAATACACAGTCCTTTGTGGGTGGGAATATACCCAACCACAAATTCGATTTGTGTAAGGCTTAATAAAGCCAGGCGAAGATGGCCATGCCTCTCTACCGTCCATAATTGATCGAGATACCTCCGCGGTGTCGCTCGTGTAATTTTCATTATGTTAAAATAGTGCATCAAATAAACTTGAAATTACTTTGCTACTAATGGGGTTCACGCTTGAACCCCAGCGGTTTGGAATAATACAATAAAGTGTATCACTATAGGAGCACTTTTGTTATTATTTGAATAAAGGTAAAAATATGATTTTTGTAACATTCTCAATATCAATGCGCCAATAGAAAGACACGTAAAATGTATCCTAAATTTGCGTTTTAGAAATCCCTAGTCCCTAAATTTAGTCACTCGTACTGAATCGCAACCGCCCCCGCCTGAATAAAGCCTAACAATATACCCATCAAACATAACCCTAACCCTCCTCAGTCCAACAAAATCCAACAAGCAAAAATCAAGAAATTCGCCTAAGTCCAAATAAGTCATAGACCAGGGTTACAGATGGGCACGAAAGTGCTGCCATGGCAGGCCATACTCGGTGGCTTGCCATAGGTGGACATTGGAACGGGATGCGAGAGGTCAAGGGTTCAAATCCCAGGGGAAACGGGAAATTTTTGTATGACGCATTCGGACTTTGGGAGTTAGGGTTAAAGTAGTAAGTAGAGCTATAGTAGTTCCATCGAATGTAACGCAAGCTTGTCCCTCCCCTAACACACTGAATAGCTATCATGTAGCCTGTCGTCAGCGGCAGGCAGATAAGCCTGCTGCTGATTTGATCGGCGTAGAGCTATAGCTCTACGCATGTGAAAGTCAATAGGAACTGCAAACGGGTGATTTGCTGGTAAGTTGGTAATTTCTGTCCTGTGACTTACCAAGCCTATAACTTTGAGTTGGTTTGGCTGGTTGAACACTGCTTTTTTGTCAGTTGTTGTAGAACTAGTATCGTTTGCCCTTGCGGTTTGTGCTCGCCGCTAGGGCGCCTGTTGGTCACTGGGAGGGGAGATCAGAGGAATGATACTAGTTCTAACCCAAGCGGGAGCTGTTAGGGGAATATTACAATCTAAATTCCGATAGGCCTGCGTCTTAAGATTGCGATCTAGTTGAGGTGAAATGATTGTGACGATTTCCTGATAACAGTGTAATAATGTCAAGCACTATGGTACTTCGGTGAATAGCGTGCATATAAATGCCAGATATTATTATTATTATTAACTGAGATATATTTACCAGATAAAAGTTCAAACAAAGCTCCTAGATATTATTTAATACATATTAAAAGAGAAACAATTTCATCAAAGATATAATTTGTTTGGCCATCACAGGTGTAGTTCTAAATTTTTTTTTAGAAACACTGTTTTCACACCACTTTTTTCGCCGGCATAAAAAATTAAAGTAGGTAAAGAATTGCAATTTCTCCAATATTCCTCAAAATCATGGAAAACTACTTGTTGTAGGTTATATTTACTATAAACATGTTCTATCGGTTAAAGTAAAAAAAATATGTAGGTAAAAAATATACATGTGGGAAGAATCTTGGCCAAGTATTAATTTTAAAAATAAAGAATAAAATAAGTTGAAAATCATCAGAAAATACCACATACCTGAGATAAGTAAGCCAAAAATGGCTTACTTAGCTCAGCTACAAACCATATATCTAACAACCCTGAAAAACGCTTTTTACAGGGATTGATTTGTTATTTAATAGAAGTGGCATTCTATCAATATTCTTTGACCAAAATTGGCCGAAAAATTGGTAAAACTTGCCGAAATCTGCAACCTTTATGTAAAGAACTGTATTTTCAAGTACCATTAGTATTTTTCATTTTATGCACAAATTACTGTTATGTGATAGGCTGTCCTATACAGCTTGCCTCGAGTCAAGTCAAAAACAAAGGTTTTTTTGGCTCGCGTGTCTCGAGCAAGTTTATCATAAGTTATTAGGCCCTTATAACTCAATACCATATTGAGTTTTCTGTCATCCGCCCTCGTTATGATTTTTGGACCCTCGTTTCAAAAGTGAAAATCCCAAAATATTTCATTATTTAAAAAAAAGCCAATTAGAACAATGTTTTTTAACTTTTCTACTATTTTGAATTAATTTCAAATTTTTTGGTGGTGAAGGTAAACATTGTTTTATTTAAATTGAAGTCAAGATAAGGTAGATGTATAAGAACATTGGTTTTAATATATAAAAACAAGCAAAAATACAATTTTGCAAATTGGTCTGAAACAGTATTACTTTTGCATTTGCCTGTTTTGATGTTCACATGAAAGTTGTTGCTAAATTATCCATAGGCATATAGGCCTATTCAAAACATTTTCAACTGTAAATATTGAACAATGTGTGTGTTATAAAGACAATTTTTAACAAAAAAATTGTAAAAAGTAACCAAATCTGCCGAATTCTGAAGATTTGTTATTTTGTTTTTTAAGGTTATCCTTTCCTCCAAATCATTGCTGGAAGTAAATTCTGGTTGGAATTTGTATTTCAAAACATAATATACCCACGCAAATTGAGAAAATGATACAAACCTCACCCATAAGCCAGTAGAATTGTACCTAAATGCTTATGGGACACATCGTAAAAGGCTACTGTCCCCAACGGAAAGCTATCGGGAAATAAGACATATAAAGTCTAGAGGCCTGATATAGGCCCTAATCGAGTTGAACACATGCTTAGTTTAAAGTAATAATTTTAAGCAATTGGAAAAAGATCAAGAAATTTTGACCATCAAATAGTAGACCATAGATTCTGGAAGCGGTGATTATTTGCTTGATTATCTAAAAATTCCACACTTTAAAAAAGATCAAACAGATATGAAAAAATCACTTCCTGCAAATGAAGGAAGTTGCCTATTCTACAAAGTGGTAAACAAACACTATTGTGACACGTTACTACGCCAACCATGCAATCCGCCCACAAACAGTCATTTTTTCAATTAGCCAAAGTTCTGTAACACTCACTTGCAATCTTACTAAGAGAGGGATGGTTTGCTGAAAATGGCACAAAAAATTGATAACGACAACCACCGCATGCTCAAAGTATACTGGCACCTTATCTTGATGCTGTGACATCAAGGTTGTTGATTTTTTGAAACAAATCATGATTTTAAGCAACAAATTCTATTTATCAAATAAATCTAGATTCTTTTGCAATTAAAATCATGATTTAAATCATGATTTAAATCATGATTTAAATCATGATTAAAATCAGCTTGATTTAAGTCAAACACCCTGTGTGACATTATCATATGATGATGCCCTCAAGATTAGCTGATCTTTTAGGCTACAAATGAGACAAAATCATTGCACTTAATTGTGGTAAATTTTGACTGCTGTGCAATTCACTCGACCCCTACTGGCCTCATAAAACGGACACGTCAAAATTGACCACACATGCATTGAATTTGTCTCATTTCACTCACAACATGAAAGGTGCCTTTGAATTGTTAACCTTTAATTATGGATCAAAGATACAGAATGTTGGTACGGTGATTAAGGCATCAAACGCCCCTCATGTCAAAGGAATTTTTTCTACCTAGTCTGAAGATGTCCCAATTGTCCCAAAATTAACAAATGCCAAGTTTGAATCAATTCGGGCATTGTCTTGGGTAGTCACAGAGAAGATGAAGTTACAGCATGTGTTCCTATGTGGGAAAGTTTGTTGACCCCTGTACAATTCCAATTAGAAGCCGGCCTTACAATTTAAAGTGCTCAGCTATAGCATGGAAACCCTTTGAACTTTGAAAGCTCACATTAAATGAACTAATAGGACTAATGATCATGTTGAAGCTGTGATAAAAATTTACTTCATACAAATAAAGAAGCTTGCAAAATTCAGTGTCAAAATGTCAAAAAAATGCCCCAAAACATGATATAAAAGGTCAAGGTCATGATTTATTTCTCAGGCACAATACTTATTTTTGGCAACTTATGTATCACAGATTAAAAGGTAATCTTTGGTGTATTAGATCATAAGAGATGAGTTGTTAAATCCAAACGTTTTTATCATTATAGCTGCTTCAAATTGATGCATCGACTCCTAATTGAGGTTGTACAAGGGTCAACGAACTTTCCACATTGGAACATATGTATACTGTAACTTAGAGCTCTCCGTGGGTACCCAAGACAATGTTCAAATTAATTTAAACTTGATGCATGTTAATTTTGTGACAATTGGAACATTTTAAGACTAGGTAGAAAAAATTCCACTAACATAAGGGGCGTTTGATGCACCCTAATGGTGATGATAATTGTATTGCAAATAAAATTTCAAAACAACTTTGAATGGCTTAATTCAGTTATCTTTTAGCAAGAAAATTAACCTGAAATGAATGACTTGTTTTATGTTTCATATCAGGATTTGAACCTACTGCATGATGAATGAAGTAAGCCCTAACATATTTATTGGTGATCACAGCAATGCAGAGGGCACACAGCAACTCGACTCTCATGGAATCACTCATGTTCTTAGTGTAGAGTTGGAAGAACCAGAGGTCGATGCCAAGTTGCAGCATCTGTATATCAAAATGTATGACGAGCCTCATCGAGATTTACTCGGACATCTGGACAAATGCTTTAGGTTTATTGATGATGCCCTGAACCAAGGCAAGGTTTTAATTCACTGGTAAGTTAGCGCCCAAATTTCACATTAAAGCAAAGATTTTGATGCAAAATGGTTTATAGTAAAAACAGCATAAAATAGAGGAATGTGAATATCTAAAAGCGTTTTTTCAAGTGTATTTTGTGACAAAAAAATTGTTTTGCCAACAAAAAATGGATAAAAAGCACATGCATGCTTTCCTATACTAATACATGTGGAATTAAATTCGGGATCCCGAATTTAATTCAACAAATGACCATAACAGAAAAAGTAAGCATCATTGAGCCAAATCGTTTGGAGGGTATTCATATCTACCAAAAATAAACCCAATAAGCCCAAAAAATCAAAAGTCATGGGTGACAGGGGGCGCTTCATTTTTAACCCTTTATAGTATTGCTTTAAAGCTGAGTATATTTTGTCTACAGAGCAATTTATTTTGCAGCCCTGGGAAACATAAATCATCATTTAAGAAACTCAAAAAGAAAATATAATCATTTCTGAAAGCTTAGTGTATATACAGAGACCCTAGAGGTGTATCAAGTTGTCGTCACAGTTTGTTGCAAGTCAAGTACACAAATTGATGAATAGCTTACATGGCAGGTCTCAAATCAAAATTATATAAAGCCACAAAAATATTGCCTTATCTCCCTTCATCAGCAGTGAGTATCTTGCGCTCTATGTTAACTTAAGGACAATCGCAGGATAGTTCCTACCTGTAGATTTTGTTTATTTTTTGTCAGTTAATAGATAAGAGTCTAAACTTCAAAATTCAGCAATAAAAAATTAGGGTCACCGATCATCTAAGCGCTACGACGTCATTTTCCTTTTAATTGAAGATAATTTGAAAACTCGAGAGTTAGATTAATTAACCTTTTTTATCTGTTTGATGTTATAAAACCAAATTTCGACATTCCGGCAATGAAAATTGTTTTTTAGATTTTATCCCATATAATTTCAGCTCTAGCGATCTTTTAAAAACAGTCGGTGATCCTATATTTTTTTTTCTGGATTTGACATTCACTATTGACCAGCAAAAAATTAAAGAATTCTACAGATAGCAAATATTTGAAAAATCAGCATTTTGTGGTATAGGAAATCACACGTAAAAAGATTTATCACTGAAGGGCCTTTGGCTCGGGAGCACTCGTAGCTACTCGTCACTATTTCACGCTTACCGGGAAGACAATGCATAAAAAGTTTGTGCGCGAGTTGCGTCATGCGTATTAGGCGTAAATCTTACGCTTAGATACCACGCGCGCATTTTGTCAAAATCTTCCCGCCACTGACCAACAACTGATTCTGTAACGCTGCCACCTGTTGGTGAAAACTAACACCGCGATCGTCTTTAAGAGCTAGGTAAAGCTTAAGGTGTTGAAGGGGAGGTCACATGCCAAACCAAAATGCCCCTAACAAATACCCTATTCACTCGTCCAATTCAACTATGTATTTTCTGAATGTATGTCACGGTAGCATTGGGGTATTTCATACTAGTGTGGCAAAAATAATGTCAAAATACTTTTATAATGCTTAATGATAGAGTAAGGTGATTTGTTAAACTATTGACAGTTGGAGTATTAAAAAAATTAAAGGTTTGTCAGTCGGAAAATAGTTGAATTGGATGAGTGGATAGGGTATACACTTTAATTTGTATTCCCCTGAATTTTAACTACCTATAATTCATGTACATTTCATTTACAAATTGTTCAGAAAAATTACAAGTTCTAATGTTGTTCTAGGGGAGCGTGGCCGAGCGGTTAGAGCATGGGTCTCGTAATACAGAGGTTGTGGGTTCGAGCCCCGGGCCAAGCGGTTTTCTACTTGCTCCGTGGTCGGACAGTCACGTGAAGCCGTGGGTCCCCTGTATGAATAGACTCCTTCATGGGGTATGCATGTTATCATGCAAGTACTTGTATCATTGATTGATTTATTGATTGATTGAATATTTTTTCTTTCATTTTCAGTTCTATGGGAGTATCTCGAAGTACATCTGTCACAGTGGCATATCTGATGTACAGAGACAAGTTGACGAGGGATAAGGTTCTTGGTGTCATCAAGGAAACAAGACCCTATGCTTGGTAAATAGATTTAAACAGGGATTCTAGATAATTATGGGATAGGAATCTGGTATACCTTGCCAACGGAAAAAATGAAGCTTCAGCGCAAATTTGTAATTCGACGTCACAAAATTAATTATGTATTCAACCAATCACGTACAAGCTCATTAGTATGCTCGATTTTAGCTGATTTTGTCAACAAAATCTCTTGAATTTCAGTGCAATAAAAGTGAAAAATAAATAGAACCAGACCCATACAGCATTAGATACACTAATTCTGAACAACTTTTGGCTGATGGTACTATAAGCTCACCGACACAAAGAGTGAAATTTCCATTTGAAATCGGCTGATTTGCGCTGATTAATAAGCTTAAAGATTTCAAGTCACACACACGGGGTCTGGATTCCTATGTGCAATGTTCTGCGCATGGTTGCACATTTGATCTACATAGACCCCGCCCATGTTACCTTAATGTTACCTTAATGACTACCAAATATGGTCAAAAAAAGGCTTCAGCAGAAACGCGAGAGAGACAGGGCCCTGATTTAAATAAGAACATAAAACTCTTTGACTATCTGGTATTTTTTACCTGAAGACATCCACTTTTAGTTTACTATAAGATGGCTTAATGTTTCTGAGAATGGACGTAGATTGACGTTAGTCTTTTGTTATGCAGAGTTGTTAATTAAAGACTAAATATAATTCATAATTATATCTGTGAAAATACCATAAATATATGATCAAATTGTTCAGTTATTTTATGATGATTATCCCATATGTATGTAATGAAAATCACATGTTAGCCTTTGCATAACAAGTTCAAATGAGGATTTCAAAGTTTTATTTATTTATTTTTATTTATTTTAATCTTTACCCAGGGTAAGCCCGATCAGCCAATAGCTGTTCTTACTCGGGGCCCTGCATACATACTTTAAAATACAATTCTAGTTTAAAAAATGCAAATTACTGAAAAATATTAACACATGATAACAAATCAAAACAAATTAAATAACATAGACATAAAAACCCTGTTGAGTTGTAGTGGACTACACGGTATTAATGTGAGGTTACAAGACATCAACAAACTTCTGACTATAACAGAAAGTTATCAACTTGACAAAAGAGGGCCGTGAATTACGTAAACACCCTCTAAACTAGGATGAACCCACGCTAAAATATCGTGCCACCCACTTCAACCCTTGAAAATGTGTGAACGATTTTCATAATATGATTATTGACAATATATACAAGAGATGTGATAAAGCCATCAATAATTAGGACATTAAAGTGTTATAATTAAAATAATTAGTTTTTTCACTTGGAATTACAAATTGCATAAAACCACAACATAATAAAGTGGATAAAACTTTTCTCTCGGATTACACTGTCGGAAAAAACAACAACAGGAAAATTGCACAGATGAACCACTACATAATAAAGAGGTGAAACTAAATCTTCCGTGTGAACATCGTAAAACATTAATTTATATACATTGTTTAACATTTGTTTTAAAATATAAAACACTGCACTGTGAAATACAAATTGCACAAAATTAATAAGCATCGCATGATGAAAAGTGTCACTAAGCTCGTTTCCATGCAAAACACTACTTAAGGTGTTTGGTCCACGCGCCGTCCACGCGTACCATTACGCGCTAGTTTCCGAGTTGGTAAGTGCAGCAATACGCATGCGCATATACTCTGAGAAGTGTTTTGAAGCTAAAAATTGCCATATTTCAATATTTTTCTGGAAAATTAAGTACGTGACCCTCAATTTTTATTTTTTTATTTGAAAGAACATACTTGTGCGCAACTTTTGTGAAAAAATTAACAAAAATGCTCGGGCAGATTTTTTGAATCAACACTAAATAATTTCACTTTTGCCACATTTCCCATAGACCCCTGTACTACTTTGTCTCCCAAAACCTCCAAAAATGGTGTTTTTAAACAGACTCTCATGCAAAAACGAGTCCCGTGACCCCCAATTTTTATTTTAAAAATCGGGGGTTTTAAAAATTCTACATCGATAAAATATCATTCATACCGATTTTTACTTAAATTGCTCGAGCGGATCTCTCATGGACCAAACACCTTAATACAAGGGCCTATACATTTATAAAGTAAAAACACTGCACTGCGAAATATATACAAATTGCACAAGTAAGGCACTACATAAATTAAAAGGGTATAATTATACTCATTTCCGTGTAAAACAGTATTTCTTATAAATATATGTATACATTTATATATAAAACACTGCACTGTAAAATACAAATTGCACAAATAAGCACCACATGACAAAAAGGTACATTTCCATATGAAACAATTCTTATACAGCATGGACCTATATACATTTTCAAAGTGAAAACACTGTACTGTGAAAATATACAAATACATACCACATAATAAAAAGGTGTAATTAGACTCATTTCCATGTATAACAATATATTTTTATGTACATTTTTAAAGTATAAAAACACTGCCCTGTCAAATACAAATTGCACAAATGAAACATGAAAATATTAAAAAGATATAAAGTTGAAATTTACTGGATTGAAACCAGTTTTACTGAATATAATCACACTTTGCCTTTGCATCTTTCAGTCCAAATGAGGGCTTCATGGAGCAACTAGCTTTGTTTGAAGCTATGGGTTGCCAGTTGGATATTTCAAATCAAGAATTCAAACAACACAGGCTGGAACAGCTCTCATTGAATATGAAAGGTAGGACATTATTAACCCTTTGAACCCTGGCCTTTCCACATGTAGCTGTACCGCTGACCTGGGCCAACCCGAAAACTTGAAATTGCTATTAAAAATAAACTGTAAACTTACTTTGAATCAATGTCCCTTTCCTTATTTTTGTCATTTTACAATCGTCCAAAGTGTTCCAACAACCAGCATTAAAACAAGAATATTTTTTATACTGGCTAATGTATCTGACATTTACGTTGTAGTATGGGCGACGCCAATCTGATGAAAATTTTGACCAAATTATCGAAAATCTGAGGAAATCATTCACTTCTCTCTGATCAATAAAAGCGGAATGACCTACCAATCAAATGTTCAAAGACTCATGTCTTCTAATGTAAACAAAATCTGTAAATGTTGTCACTACCCATGAAGGTAGTCAGGCTCACCAGGACTCTGACACGAGTGCTAAGAACCAGTAAATCGGCTCATCAGGTAAATGGTACATATACATGACGGTATACCGGCTCGTCGGGTTCAAATGATCCACATTTGTGACCGTCCAGCCCAAAACAGCAGTAAATGCCAGCTCTTGTAATTTTGATTATTTTAATTATTTGCAAAGACCATGCTTTAAGGATTAAAATGACACCTTAATGAACTTCACATGATTTCCAGAAGTCAAGTTATTGTACGTCAAAGGTTGTCAGGGAGTAAAACTTATAACTGAGATAAATGCGTTCAAAGATTAGTAAGCCCTATATTTTCTGTTGATCGTCTTAAGAATATGCCAATTTATTTCACATTTCCTATCATTTTCTTGAAATGAAACTTTGCTGGTATTTTGTAATAAGCACTAGGATTGTGAATCTGTCAAAAAATAAATTTCGGCAAATTATGACCTTGACATGTATTTCACCTGTAGCGCAAAATGAAATTTCTGGCATTTACAGCTCATACGGGCTGGACGGTCACATTTCATCCTCAAGGTCACCGCTATCAAAATTGATTTTTTTTTAGCTAAAAAGGATCCTTGACTGGTATATGTTTCAAATCCCAAACACTCTTGCAAATGTGCTTGCATTTTGAGAAAAGTGAGGAAGTGTGTCATTTCCTAATTACTGTCGGGTCCTTGCCAGTAATTACAACATATAGTAGCCTGTACATGGGATTTTTAAAATGTTGAAAAGCTTGTAACTTGAAAACAAAAAGTTGGAATCAAGTGAAATTTTCAGCAGTTGTTCTCTTCTTTTTATTTATTAATTAGGAAAGAGAAGTTTTCATCACATCAAAATCATGAATTAATTGCACCTTTGATTTGACTGAATCATTGCACAAATGAACATGTTTATAATAAAATGTCAAATTTTTGGTTAAAATTCCCTTAACCCTAACTGACCATAATCTCACGGAATCTCATTATTGAAATCACCTAAAATGCGCTAAGTCCAAATACGTCATAGACGGGGGTTGTATATGGCAACGGAATCGCTGCCCGGGTAGCGCCTCAGCGGTGGCCTGCTAATGGTATACGGGGTCTGGGAAGCGAGAGGTCCCGGGTTCGAATCCAGGTGAAACCATGCTTTTTTCACCCCTCCCTTTCTGAGGAGATAGGCTAGAAACAGAAAATCCCCTGTGGTCAGTTAGGGTTAAAATCTGCTACAGCAATACACAACTGGAATGTAAGCGGTTAAAGTCCCCATTCAAATAAACACCTACAAAAATCAAATCATCTCACAGAGTTCTTAGAATTCACTCTTCCATGCAGAAAATTAAGAGGAAAAAGGAGAGTTATATATTGAATACAGACCCAAACAGATTCAATCACACACACAGTTTCAGGCAATATCATAAACGGTGTTTGCTCAATTCTAAATTGAACCCAGAAAACAGAATATGCATCAAAAATGGAATGTGTTGCCTTTCTTAATAATCATTTCTTCTCCTCACAACACAAATTCAAATTTTTAGCCCCATAGATTTGTTGTAATAAAGTTTCACTGAACAATTACAATTAATTTCATAATCCCTTCTGACAGGGGGATGTAATGAAGTTCCCGATGAAATGCTAGCTGCTGATCCACAGACCAGTGCACAAGCAAACATGCAGACCATCTATAAGTGCAGAAAATGCAGGTAGGTCTCATCCCGGGGGGGGGGGTGGAACTCAACTTTGGTTTGGGTAGGGACGTGCCTCTGGGAAATTTGGAAAGCCATCCATCCAAATACCAATTTTTAAGAAAAATTGACCCATCCATATACCAAATCTTCTAAATTTTGAGCCAAATTTAATCAAAAATATCAAAAATCTAATTTTTTCTGTCCAAATTTGCTCTATTTTGGCAAAATTTTCTTACATTTTGAGAAGAAATGTCCAAATTTGCGGCATTTGGCGCAAATTTCCAAAACTTTTGAAAAGAAAACCCATCAAAATACCTCATTTTGCGAAGAAAAAGGACCGATTGGAATACCAGAAAGCCTTTTTTTGCCACCCGAATTTGCGGCACGTCCCCATAACCCCTTTTGTACTAAGTAGCCCCCCGGGGGTCTCATCATGTTCTGTTGCAAAACTAATGTATTGGGAAGCTCATCATGATTTTAGTTAAACTTAGGTACAAGGTTCTCATCCAGGTAATCACATTTTGTGATGGTCACCCCGAAAAGGGGGACTTTGCGACAGAACACTTTTCAAGAAACTGGTGAAACTAGACAGCAAAAAAAAAAAGTAATAAAGAATTTAATAATAATTTCCAGCAGAAATTCATTTTCAATAAAGAAATTGTCATTTTCAAGCTAAGAAAATGTTGTAACAGATGAAATGATAAAATAAAAATTGATATCATCTGCAAGGTCCCCTCTCTTGAGGAGAGCCATCACATTTTTGAGCTATGACTATTTGATACTGCCTCGGCTGGTCCCTTGATCACTCACATGTATGACAGCTTTGATCAGTCCATCATCTTACTTTGTGTTCAGCTATCCTGACGAACCTTTTCAAGTTCTCAAAAGGAAAATGTTGAACTATCTGAAATGGTAACAAATCTTTCCAAGAAAATATTTCTTCGCCCTAGATCATGTATTGTATCCACAAAAGAAAATGGAGATGTTACTGGAGTACGAACGTTTTGTCACTTTTGGGTAGACAGATATCTCTGAAACATCTCTGTTATTTCTTTTTACTTATATTTATATGTTTCTACATTCTCTTCAAACAGGAGAAATGTAGTTCAAGAGTCCAGTGTATTAAATCATGAAATCGGCAGAGGTCAGTCAAGTTTCAAATGGTACAAGCAGAATTTAGGCTACACAGCGCCCCCTACATCAGCAGGGGCATCGCACTCATCCACATGTACATCAATATTTACAGAGCCAGTCAAATGGATGGAGCCCAGCTTGATAGGAGAGACAAGTGGCAAGGTAACATTAAAATATACGGGCATAACAAAAGAATGCAAATGTAGTCCAATATATAAGTTTTTCGAGCATTCCAAGACATTTAATTGCTTAAGAGATGTTTGCTTGCAACATTTGCTCAGAATTATTCACTCAAATGAAGACCAATTCTCTAGACCCCCTATTCAGAGTCAATTGTCAGTTCCATAAACCCTTGTTTCAGAAATCTGGGTCACACACCCCTACCAAACCAAATATGATATTGGGATTAAAGGTGTATTTTCAATATGTTTCTGTTTTTGAGCAAAGTGCCTGTCGCTTTGAAAATTGTGCAAAGTGATGCAATTGTGATGCGTACATAATTTTGAAAATTATTTTAGTTTGGGGGGTCTTCATCGTAGCTTGGTAACATATTTGTCCATCTTTTTGAGCTGAAAATTGTTCTCCATAGCAGAAAATGACTCACCAGATAGGTACATCTCAAATTAACTTTTTGATGAAGATTAAAGAGCTTCAAATAGTTCTGAGTAGCTGTAGGATAAATCTAAAACCATGAGGCTGCTCATATGAATTCATTAACAGCAAGAGTTCCATATGTCCATTGTCATTTACTCCATAAATTAAAGGTGCAGGTTCCGATCACATTCTCATCCCCAGGGCTCAACTGGAAGTATTGCATTTTTTGATGTCAAATGAAAGCCCATATTTTTCTGATTGTAAATCCAAAATTTTACCTCCAAATTCTAAATAGTTTATGAGATATAGTAAAAAGTGTATAGTTAATTGGTAAACCTATTTTCATTTGCTTATTATTTTCATAATAACCTCATCCCCAGGGTTGTTTTGTATAAATTGTTTTGCCTCTGAAGAGTAAACAAGAAGCAAACTGAGGGTGAAACCACCCAAAAGGCATTACAGAGGTCAAGGTCAATCAGTTAAAAGTAGATAATACACATGTTAAAATAGGAACCTACACCTTTAATGACTTGTACTGTTTTATCTTTTTGCACACCAGCTGCAATGCCCTAAATGTGATGCCAGACTTGGGTCCTTCAACTGGGCAGGTAAGTGAAGCAACAAATTGCTCCATGTAATCATTATCAGGAATTTCAGATTGTCGCAATCATTTGAATAAGTCACTTCCAATCAATGGTGTAGTTAGTGTGGGGGGGGATCCATTATACACATGCTCCTGAATTTTATAGAGCTGTCAGTTCATTCTGATATTGTTGGTCAACATGAAGTTGTGCAACGATGGTTTTATGGTATTTATTTCTGCAAAATAAAATATGTGTACCGCCGCGGCAAAAGGGTCCAGTTGACGACTCCTACATGTTGCTCATTGTAGCATATCTGATGTATACAAATACCATACATTAGATATGCTACAAGGAGCAACATATACGAGCCGACAACTGGACCCTTTTGCCGCGGCGGTACACATATGTTCATACAAAATAAAAAATACCTCTTACGTGACAACAAAGTACAAACCTTGTTTCATATTTTGGTTGTCAGTCTGCATATCCAGCTGTTAGTTTCTGTTTTGAAAAATCTGTAAAAAATGTATGCTGGTTGCTTGCTAAATTCGCATGCACATTTTCTGTCAAAAAAATAAAATTTTGTCAGAATATGACTTATGTGTATATTTTGCTCTGTAGCTCAAAATTAAAGATGCTGACGTTTGAGATGGATGGTCACATATATATTCAATTTTGATGACTAGATGCTTTGACACATACTCTTATTTTGTTGCAGGACAACAGTGCTCATGTGGGGCTTGGGTGACACCAGCTTTTCAAATTCATCTCAAAGGAGTGGACAAATCTGTGCGTCAGATGCCTCATCAGGTCCCAAGATGATGAATGGACCAATGTAAGCTTGAAGATAATTGTATGATGCTGTACAGTTCATTCTTGGGCAGCCTATTTGAATAACCCACAAATCCCTGCTGATGAACTTCTCATATCCATCGCATGGACAAATCTGTGCGTCGGGTGCCTCATCAGATACCAAGATGATGAATGTGCCAATGTATGATGCTGCACAGTTCATTCTTGGACATTCTATTTGAATAACCCACAAATTCCTGTTGATGAGCTTCTCAAATTCATCTCATGGACAAATCTGTGCATCGGATGCCTCATCAGTATGTTCCAAGATGATGCATGTTCCAAGATGAACATAAGCTCCAAACCATTTTGGTTATTTTATGATCCTACACAATTGATTCATGGTCATTGTATCGAACTCTTCTAGAGAACCCTGGTGGAGCTGGATGACACCAACCAGACCTAACCAGCATGTTAGATTTATCCAACAGAATGGAACAATCCTCAAATGATTTGAAGATCTCAAGATAATTCAAAAACTGGCTCAAGCAAATATATGGACCCTTTTTCAAGATCTGTTCTGCTCCAGAGTTGAACTAATAGACAACAATTCATACTTCAACAGGTCCATATTGATGAATTGACTCTTGATTTTTAAACATCATCAGGAACTGATCACGCTGATATGCTTGATGAGAGAATTGTGTTATTCAAAAGATATTCGCAGCTTAGGCTAAATAAAATTAATTGTTTGTTTCAAAGCTCTCGTACTCTTGAAAACTAATGCGAAATGCGTTGGGTTTTTTTGGTTTTTTTAGATTTTTTTCAAGATTTTTTTTTTCGTGTGACAGAAGTCATGAGTGCTATTCTAAATAGAAAACAGTTCCATATGTACTCCCTCAAATTAATGTTGAGATTGGCCTTTTTTTAACAGAATTAAGAACCAATTTAATTAAATCTTATGTTGCAAGTAAATATAGGAATTTTTGCCAATTATGAAGAATATTAAAAAAAAAAAAAAAAACGGCAAAAAAAATATGTTTTTCGACTTTTTGAAAAACTAACGCGCACACTAAAACTAACACGTGCGGGAGCTTTGAGACAAACAATATATTTTATTTAGCCTTATAGTGATTTGGCATGGATATTGCAAGTCAACATTGGCAGGCAAAGCTGGCGTTCCCTACCTGCCAATTTTATGAACTTGAGTCAAATATGACATCATTTTAGAGACCTGTGTTCCTGCAGGCCATTGGTGCAAACAAATTGTTAGCCAAAAAGCATTGACACGCAGTGTAGCATTACATCCCGAATTACATAATGAAGACAAGCCCGTAGCCAGGGGGGTGCGGTGGGGGCGTCGCACCCCCCCCCCCCCAAATTTGACAATGTACAAAAAAGGTCCACAAAATGACCACCAAAAGAACACCTAAAGCACCAAAACAAGCAAATGTAGGTTGTTTTTTAATAAAATACTACACAAAATGCTTGGAAAACTGCTAAAAAACAACTAAAATTATTTTAGGGTTGACCAAAACGAAAATGTTCCCTCCAAAAGGTCCACTTTTTGAAAATCCGCACACCCCTTGAAAAAATCCTGGCTACGGGCCTGAATGTAGACCATGAGTTCTCAACTAGTTTTTACAAAACGCCACACATATCATAAGATTGTATAGTAGAAGCGCCAAATGAGCCTTTTTCACAGCATATTTCTGATATATATCGTGTGTTTTTTAGAGACTCTCAAGCGCAAATCAGTTCTAGTCAAAGCTCCAAATATGGCGTGTGTGTGGCTAGTTGAGGAGAACTGATGTAGACGGTCACATTAGGTCGCATAAAAAAAACAAGTTGTTTCTCGTCCCCTCCCTCCTCACTTTTTGGTGCCGCACCAATTTTTTTTTTTTTTTTGCAAAAATGCTAAAAAGATGTTAAAAATTGAGCTAAATCGTTCAAATATCAAGACCTTGCTTTCCTTTTAAAGAATTCTTTAAATTTTTGATGTTTTTAATGAAGTCATCAAACCAACATCTATCCATATCGAGTTAAAAGACAGCAACTGAATGTGCAGTCAACATCTACCAAGGGTAAACCTGGATCGCCCAGGCTCTCCCCAACCTTAAAAAAAAACACCTGCCTCCCTCCTCAAATTTTGAGAAACCGTCAGACGAGAAACAACTTGGTTGTTTTATGTGGCCTTAAGGCAGAAGCCCATAATGATGATTAATGAAAATAATAATTTTTCCCTATGGCTGTGATCACATAAAACTATTCTTTTCAGGTATACAGTGCATGATTTTAATTGGGCACTTGTATAGATACAATCCAACATGTGAATTTGATGCTACTGGGTCACATAAGAGGGCACTATTCGAAAAAAAAACCGAATAGCTCGCCGTGCCTGTATAACATATAGCAAATTTAACACTGAGTGTTTTGAGATTACAGCCTGCTAGTCTGAAGGTGCGTCAGTCCGAAGGTTCACTAGTCCGAAAATGAAATAGGGTTATAGGGTTTGCTTTTTGCATTTGATCAAAATTTTGGTCTCAGTCAAGAACACACGCCCTTTATAATTCTGATCCACCCTTTTTACAAAACCACCCTTACCCTACCAACTATAATAGTATGAACCATTATTTTAATAATTTGTAAATTTGGTTTGATAAAAGTGACTGTGGTAGTACATGGCTAAAAGTCTGCAAGGATCCAGTATTTACGCAGTCCTCAAATTTCACCATACAATGCACAAAATGTGCATTCCCCAATTTTTGTCCTCCGATTTTAAAATGCAACATGCAATGCCTAAAATAGATATTCTACTCTTAACATGCTATCCTATGACCTTCTGACAGTATGTTAGTAGTCATGAATGCATCCCACCTAAAGACTCAAAAAAAGTATCGCCTCACCACAAAAAATGGCTCGTGCGCGAATATGGAACTCGCAAAAACAGTTTTAAGATCTTGTGTACAAGCGCTGGAATTTCAGCTTTCATTTGATACCCTTTCTCTGACAATTGACTGAGAAACATTGAAGTTATGAACTTTTAAAGGAGCATGGTCCGATTGCCTCAACTTTTTTCAAACTTTTTGAGATTTTGGTACTAAAATGTTACTCATATTTTTCTCATATCCCATGAGAAATTTCACGGCTGAATTATGTTTCGTTTTGGAGATATACTTGAAAATGTGTCTAATTATGGTAACCATAATCATTTACACAGTAACATATAGGCGGCTCTGAAATACAAAATTGCCCATAAAATCAAAACGGTTTGACCGATTGAGCTGAAATTTGAAACTTAAATATTTTGAGTTACCATCTTTCATATGACATTAAAAACTTAATTGAGAAAAATCGGACCAGGCTCCTTTAAAACCCTTGAGCGCAATTTGAAAAAGTTGCTTATTTCATTTTTCGCACTGTAGAAACCACTAACACAAGACTATGGATCAATATGGGTATAAGCAAGTTTGAAATTGAGTGTAAAATTCGTGTCAGTGACTGAAACTGTGGATAGGGGAAATACCCCCCTTGGCGCTCCTGCAAGCTTCAGTGACCAAACTCACTTTGCTCATTGATCCTTAGCCTTGCATTACTGGTTTGTACAGTGCAAAAAATGAAAGTAGCAACTTTTTTCAAATTGAGCTCAAGGGTTTTAAAAGTTCATAATGTTACGACCCAAAACAAGGATCAAGGTCAGAAATAACCTTTCGGGTTCGAGCTAAAAGCAAAGCAAGAATAAATACACTGTAAGTCAGGATTTTATCAAATAAACAAACAATTTATTTACACAAACAAT
>JXSR01S032578.1:19183-33220 GCA_000969725.1 Ophiothrix spiculata | reverse complement strand
AAAATCACCAGTGACATAATTCTCCCTAGGTCACGTGAGCAGAAACGCGTGGTGGGCCAACTCACCCCGAGGGCCAACTCTCTCCACCCTCCCCTACTATTCGGGTATATGGTGCACGATTTCACCTGGGCACGCGTATAGATTCAATCGAACGCGTGAATTTGATACTACCGATTCACATAAGAGGGCACTATTCGAAAAAAACGTATAGCTCGCCGTGTCTGTATAAAATATGGCCATCGAATACCGTATACCGTATACTTCTATGTGATTGCAGCCTAAGAGGGGTACACCCCCCCCCCCCTAACGGATGATCGCCGATTGCACCAAAACGCGAATCAAAGCGACCCTGAGCATTTAGGTAATTGTTTTTACATCCTTTGCGGTCATTTTGACGGAAAAAATCGGGAGTACCACCTAAGGTTGGGGTTATGATAGGCCGTCAAAATCGAACTTATTTAGAACTTTAGTAAAGATTTTTTTGAAAAATTGGAAATTTTTGCCAAAAGTCAATTTTTTGACGTCATAATTACGTAACGCCTCAACTGATTTTTATGATCTTGGTATCAACAGAAAAAGGAGACCCCTACGTATACTATAGTACCAAACAATATAACTTAGGGGTCCCAATTTCAAAATCACAGGGGGTGGTAACTCCCCCCCCCCCCTTCAGGAAGACGTGTTACAAAAAAGACTCAGGAAGACGAGGGTTTAATATGTTAAGACAGCCATAAATCATTAGATGACAAATATGACACTGCACATAAGTGCACATAAAGTCATTGAACATTTTTATTTTATATAATATGCTGTCATCTGATTATTGGGTGATGTGAATTAATATTTAAGGTTGTTTTAAGTATTTATGTTAATAACTACTAGTGAAACTATAAAAAAAAACAATATATAGTGGAAACATGCTGCATATTTTGTTCAAAATTTTGTTGGAGAAAATAGAGACCACATATTTTATAGATATTCAAGCATCTCGTTGTTGAAAACAGACCGTCTCCTCAAAACGTATAAGAATGGGAAAAAGCAAATGGTCCGTTTTTAGCAGATAATTTTGACAAAAAACCATTAAAATGTTTAACAATTTTAAAGAAGGTATTGTAAGTGAAATCCATAGTCAGGTCTAATAACGTATTGACTCTACTCTGTATGTATGCCAAATATTGTCATAGTGTGTCTGAAAATTTTACAGTGAACACAAAATACACACTCAAGATATTTTCGATGAACAGTAGCCTTAATTTCTAAATGTTTAAAATTTAACATACACGGTTGCTCATATAGTTGGAATAAAAATATTGTTACCACTTTTTTACGTAAAGGTCAATTTATGATGAAAATATCTGGAAACTTTTGTTGCATTTGGTCAGATTTGATAGGTTATCTTGTTTGGTGTGAAATGGAACTCCAAATGTGATCAACTTTCTCATGTACTGGTAAGGGGGCAACAACAAAAATGGGTCAAAAACGTGTTTTTTAGGTCCAATTTGATTTGACCCTGCCTTGTTCAAGGTCACTTTTCTACTCAAGTTGAGTGGTCATATGGAATATCTATCTGTAGTAGAGGGATAAACAGGTGGTTGAATATCTTTGTCACGCTTGACTGAGCCAAGAGAATGTTTGGAAGCAAAGCACAAAATGATCCTTCAACGCCCCTCAATTTACAAAAATTGGGTTATGGCGAACGTGGAATGGTCCCCGGCGGTATGTGACATCTTGAAAACCTTTTAAGTTGTCATAAGCCACCATGAACCATTCCACGTTCACTTAAACACTATTTTTGTAAATTGAGGGGCGTTGAATGATCATTTTGTACTTTGTTTCCAAACATTCTCTTGGCCTTGTCAAGCGTGACAAAGACATTTAATCCCCTGCTTATCACTCTACTACAGATAAACATTCCATATGACCACTCAACTTGAGTAGAGAAGTGACCTTGAACAAGGCGGGGTTAAATCAAATTTGACCTAAAATTCACGTTTTTAACAATATTTTGTTGTTGCCCAAAAAAAGCAACTGAACAAAAGCAACATAAGTTTCCAGATATTTTCATCCTAAATTGACCTTTACATAAAAAAGTGGTAAAAATATTTTTATTCCAACTATATGAGCAACCGTGTATATCTGTTTTATATATTATTTAGCATAATCTGAAGAAAACATATTTTTAAATGGTTGCTTCTTTGTCGTGTGGTTTGACGACTTACCTGTATTGCGCAAACGCACCCGGGAAACACACCCTGTGAACGCTGATATGGACGTGGATGGCAAATATCAGAATTTAGAAAAAGTCATAGATAATTTAATTTCGGTTTCTGGTCACTTTTTCCTTCATAACACCGATCATGAAATACGATTCTGTATTGATAATTTTGTCCGTACCGACGAGCATGAACATAAAACCAATACTATTCTGTATTGATGATACTGGTCGTATTAACGGGCATAAACATAAAACAAATAGGATTTAATACTAATGTTCGTGTGGTACCGACAAATATAAACATAAAACCCCGGGATAAAACCAATAGTATCCCTAAAACAGTCCTAATTTTGGCAAAATCTAGAAAAAAAATGCAAAGAGGCTGATTTCAACTGATTATGGTAGGTATATGTGTAAATATTTGCAGGAAAAAGGTAAGGAAGGGTAGGGGCTGGGGAACCTTATTTTTCTGGAGGTCATTAAAAATAGGGGGTCATTTGGCCTAAGATATGCATAAAATATGCCGTATTTGACATCAAATTAGGGGAAATGTAATTTAAAACACTGGGTGATTTGTTTATTTTGTTACTCTATCACCTTGCAAAACATATACCTAATTAGAGACATTATGACCTAAAAATCGTGATTTGTCGTTAAAAATAGGCCAAAGTTTTAAATTTTGCTATTATAAAGTTGAACCCTATATTTGCGTTTATTTAGAAAAGAAAATGGCAAAGAAGCTGGTTTCAACTGATTGTGAAATCAATAGGTGTCAATATTTACCAAAAATAAATATTGGTGAATTTGGGTTGGGGAACCTGGATTTTAGGGGGGTCATTAGATCAAAGGTTATTGGCTCTAAATTATGCTTGAAGTGTGTTATCAAATTAATACAAATATAATCAAAACAAGGATAGTGATGTTCAATTTGATACTCTACCACCTTACAAAATGTTTTACCTGATTGAAGACGTTATGCCCTGAAAGTTGTGATATTTCGTGAAAGATAGGTGAAAACTGAAAATGATGCAATTAGAGTTCTAAATATCATTTTTTCACCGAGGTTGTTTGTTTATAAACAAGGTAAATTTCTGTAAGGTACAGTGTGTTTATTTCAAAATTGTGTCTTTAACCCCCTTTACCAAACTTTGGGAGGCCTACTGTTCTACAATTCTGTCATCAAAGTAACCACTAGGAATTTCAGAAAACAAATTACTTAAATGGCTGAAGTCAGTTTTTTTGCGTTTTTATGCAATCAAAGGGGTGCAACTCTGGTACACAAGGCTTTATAAGACAAATGTTTAACTACAGACTTGACATTAAATATGGAATATATTTTTTGTGTTGGTTTCCATCTTGAAAAATCCGGCATATCTCGGTAAATGAAAACTCAGGGAATGTGTATTTCTTCATATTTGTAGATATACATGTAAACTTTGAACAAGACCCTTTTTGTGTATACCTAGGTGACACAGAGAAAATTGGGAACATGAAAGCACAAAAAACCTCTAAAATTTGGGTCCAAACTCGTGCACCATAATACGGAATCACGGAAATTAAATTTGCCGTAGTTTCTTTAATACTTTACCTGGACGCTTGAAATTTTACCAGGTTATTTTACATATTGTTGGTTACAAATTATGATCAAACACTGTTTGCTATGTCACTCATAAGAAGCGTACGGCGCATGGACTCTCCATGTGGACATTCCACTAGTGGTTGAAGAGTTCGGACAGGTATATTAGCCTGAGTATCAAGCACAGCCTATAAAGTTACTCCTGTACATGGTGGTTTGATGTAACTTGTTGATCATCGATGTGTTACCTCAGCCGAGAAGTTCTCAAAAGAGTTCATATCTGAAGATCTCACCAAACAGGGCAAATGTCCAACAACATGATCTTTCATGAAAAAAGCTCGTATTAAGAATATTTGTAAACTCTCACTTTATTCAAAGTAGCGATCATGCTAGGAAACTCCTGGAGAAAATATCTTGACCAAACACCTTTCCCAGCGACCCTTCCGCTGAGCTACAGATCAATTTCAATTTTAAGTCCCATTAATGAGATAACGTTGTCTTCCGAGCTTAGACTTAATTTGAAATATACTGCCAATAAGGACGCATCATGGCCGCAGATGTACAAAGACAGGTTATACTGAAGTGTGTATGCTATCAAGAATGTATCCAAAAGAAGGTAAAATTGTCTACTGGATGCTTGACATGCTGGTGGAAAATCAGCTCTGATCACCTTGGAAGGCAGCTTCTATCAGCTTCAGTAAAGATGCATTCTAGAAGCATTGATAATATCATTGGCTAGAGGCTTCTTCGGAAACAATTTTGTGCTCCACTATGAAAACTTTCACCTCTGTCGTACTCGTACAATCGGGACTTTCCTGGAAGATCAGGGTGTTGAGTTCTTTCCTTGTCCGGCAAGATCTTCGGATATTAATCCTTATGGGAACATTTGGGTTGAGAACCATGTTTGATTAAGAGCATGTTATATTGATCCTTTGAGGTGAAGGAGTGTTGTGGGGCTGTGTTTGGTGCTTTGGCTGAGATATCCGAAAAAAATCTCCAATAATAAATGGAAAGCATGCCATGGAGAGTCATGACGTTTTACGCCTCTCAATGAGAACAGAGGAAATATTGATTGATCAGAAATTATTACTAACATTGTGTCAATCAACTCTGTAAAGTTTTACATCTCTAGGTAACGTGTGAAAGAAAATAAGACAAATTCATTTTCCTTTTTTTAATATTGTGGAGTACGGCTTTGGACCTAATTTTCCGAGTTATTTGTACCTTCAAGTTTCCCATTGTCTCTGTGTCACTTCAGTGAGCTTGAAAGTACCCTTGGTTTGAAGTTTATAAGATTAGTTGCAAACACGAGAAAGCACACATCTCCAAAATTGGTACATACAGACAAAATACAGACAAAATTTTGATTTTTGACCTATTTTAACGAAAAATCAAGATTTTTAGGTCATAATGTCTCTAATTAGGTATATTTTTTTGCAAGGTGATAGTGTTACAAAATAAACAAATCAAATAGTGCTTTAAATTACATTTCCCTTAATTTGATGTCAAATACGACATACTTTAGGCATAACTTAGGGAAATGACCCCCGAAAAATCGGGTTCCCCAGCCCCTACCCTTCCTTACTTTTTTCTGTAAATATTTATACCTATTATAAGTATACCTACCATAATCAGTTGAAATTAGCCTCTTTGCATTTTTTTCTAGGAAAAACCATAAAATAGGAATTAAATAAAACCAATATAATGTTTTATTGATAATACGTTTTTCCGACGATCATAAATTTTAAAAATACAGTTTTGTATTGATAATACAGGGTGTGTCAGAAAGAGGTTTACAGTAATTAAAGTGCCAAAAAGTATGATACATTCTGTAACTTTGTTTTTAATTATGAGTAGAATAGACCATTGTCTGTCCATAGCATAAAAAAATTAGAGTTGTGCGAAAACCAAAACGAAAATTTTGCTCAATTTTGTAAATGTTGTTAGAGTATATAGTTGTTATATTAAAACAGCCAGTACAAGAAAACCTTAACTCCATGAGCTTCCCACTGCAACTATTTACTATAGACTCACCAGGTATACACTGTATGCAGCGCCCCAAGAAGGAGCATTCGCACAGGGGACCAACGGCTTAACGTGACTATCCGAACCACGGAGCAATTAGAGTAAAGTTTCTTGCCCACGGAAACAAGGAGACGTAAACCGCCTGGCCCGGGGCTCGAACCCGCAACCTCTGTATTACGAGACCCGTGCTCTAACCGCTCGGCCACGCTCCCCCTAACAATTATCTAGCAATGTCTAAAAAAGTCATCTACAGGTCAAAAGTGACCACCGGCGGCGGAAGGTTGAAATTTTAGGGAAGGACGGCAAATTTTTTGAGCAAAAATCGTTGGAGGAAAATTATGATATTTTGTAATGCGCGCGTAGCGCGCGGAAAAATTTTGCCAAATCGGCTAATTTCAGGTACAAATTGTTGAAAATTTTGAAATTTGCGCAAGAATTGCAATTTTCTACTGCAATTTCGCGCGAAGCGCGCAATTTTTTTTGATTTTTCATATTAACACGATCAAAACAAAGGGTTTCCTTTTCTTTTTTTCTTCTTGATTTTTTGAGGGGGTCCGTCCCCCCCTCGAAATATTTAGGGGGGGACATGTCCCCCCCGTCCCCCCCGCTTCCGCCGACAATGAAAGTAACACTATGACTGAGGTATAGACATGGAAATGCTTTTTAGAGTAGACCATAAACTATAGTAATTTTGTCGCACATTTGAATAACAGAGTAAAATTACCTGATTGGTCGATTCCTCGTTGCCATGGCAACCGTATAAATAATCCGTTTCCATAGTGCCCTGCGTCTTGTCATCCTACACCTACCGTCCAAGTTTGGTTGTAGTTTTGGTTTGTTTTTTAGTTATGATCGTTTTCGTGTTTAGCCAATCAGAGGCCTTACGCGGTTACCATGGCAACCATACCGACATTTTGCGCGTTTTTTGATTTCTGAAAGTTATCGATATGGGCTAAAATATGGTATATAACATTTACGTGTCATCATTTGGGAACATCAAGTAAATTGATCTCAAAGATCTGCTTCCTAACCCTCTTCCCCCCCCCCCCTCCACCCTTTAAAATAATAGATAAAAAATAATGCTCTGCTTATATATCTTTGTCCTAGGCTACTTACGTATACATGATATAGGACACCACTCGTATAGGGGATGTGTCAGCAACCGTATTTTGCTGACATGTTAATGAGATGACACAATTATCTTGTCAACATGAAACTATCATGGCAACATAAAACTTCGTCAGTGAGTGATATCGTCTTACTTTTAAAACTTGAACTTGAACTTTTTTCATCAATTTTATCCTGCCGACTAATTATTATGACAAATACAACGAGTTTTACAAAGTTTTAAATGCTAAGCAGTCTTCATTTAATTTCACATTCCAATGACAACATAATGTTATAATTGATGGGGCTGACGTTGGTATAACATACTCCTCCAAGCAATATGTGGGCCGCCATGGCAAAAGGATGCATATGTCGTCTTCTAAATTTGTAGCATATCTGATGTATGCTATTTGTATACACTGTTATACTGTTGGGCAATTTTTTAGCGTTGGTTAAACTATGAACAACCCAATTGTTGGGTAAATAACATAAACCAACTGTAAGCAACGTTGGTAATTATTTATTCAGAAGGTGTGTTGTTCATAGTTGAACCAACGTTGGGTAAATTATTTGCCCAACGTTCTAACAGTGTACATAAGATATGCTACATTGACCAACATGTATGAGCCGAAAAGTGCACCCTTTTGCCACGGCGGCCCACATATACCCCTCCTACCCTCCAAATCTGCATATTGGGAGTTTTTGACCAAGTAGAACAAACAAAATGTACAGAGAATCATTGGAATACTCCAAAGATGATATAATGTTTGAATCATTCGAATAATTTTGTAAATACATCAGTCACTTGTAAATTTGACGGTTGGGATTTTATTGCTCCAGGGATTTTATCCACGTTAATAGAAATATTAAGTCGGGTTGCATTTTTTTTTTTTTGGAAAAGACAAGAAATGAAAGTTCATTTAACTTAGGGAACACATTACAGCAACACCCTTACTAAGAGGTAGTGTGTCTAGTTGATTGGCAAGGCTAGATGTAAATATAGGGACATATTTATAGTACTAGCCCACTGTATCTTGAATCAAGCAAAACCAGTTTCAAAACCTTAATTTGTATGAGATAGCTCTCATTGGTCTGATGCTAAATTACATTGTTATAGAACACGTGCGGTGGTGAATATCGTGAGAGTTGTTTACTAACAATGACTAACGGATTCAAATTCAGAAACAAGTGGGCAGGAAAAATGTTGGGTTAGGACTACAATATACCCATTAATTCTTTTAAAGACCGCTTCAAAAATCAAACTTGACCGCCCGGAACCGGTTGTTCTGGCTCTTGCCACAGTTCAAAACTAAAGACTTCCAAAAAAGGATCGCCTTGCCTCGAACTAATGGCTCCTGCGCAAAAACGAAACTCTCTAACGTAATTTGAAGAAATTTGTGAACAAGCCCTGGAATTTTAGCTTTCATTTGACACCCTATTTCTGAAAATTGACTGAGATACACTAAAGTTTTTTTAAAACTCTCAAGGTTATTTCGAAAAAGTTGCTAATTTCATAATTCGCACTGTACAAATAAGTAACGCAATCATTATGAGGTAAGTGAGTTTAGTCATTGAAGCAAGCGGTTTTTGTCTAAGCATCATCCATCAAGATATTGCTTTTGTTTCATTTTTTTCATTAATTCATTTTATTAATAATGAGAAACGATATAAAACGAGAAAAAACAACATTCAATTGGTAGGTATTACTAGCATTTAAGACATGGCCCCAAGTACCAGGCCACATCAGAGAACGAATAACGGGGCACCATGTGTTTAAGGCTAGTAATGCCAACCAATTGAATCTGAAGTTAAGATCGTTTCTCATCATTAATTAGATGAAAAAATTATATCTTGATGGATGGTGCTTAGAACCTCAAGATTCATGCTTTCGAAAAACGGCGCACTTCTTTGACCAAACTCACCTCAAATTGAACCTTAGTCATGCGTCACTAGTTTGTACAGTGCACAAAATGAAATAAGCAACTTTTTCGAAATGACCTTGAGGGTTTTTAAATTTCATAATTTCGGTGTTTGTTAGTCATTTGTCAGAAATCGGGTACCAAATGAAAGCTGAAATTCCAGCGCTTGTTCACAAAATCGTCAAATTACGTTTGTGAGTTCTGCATTGGCGCAGGAACATTTTGTGTTTCAGGTGAGGCGATACCAACGGTTGAGTTTTGAAGTGTCCCTTTGTAGTGTCTCGTTTTGTGCTTTGTGTTTTTGTTTTTTGTCTTTGTTTAGTTTTTGTTGTCTTGGTTCTGTGTTGTGAGGGGTGGGTTGGGTTTGGTTCAAGAGTTTGAGGCAGCCCAAGCTGTGCTTGGTCTGCCTCTTTCACCTTTTTGCTCGGGGCTGGGGTGGGTGGGACTTTTAAAACCCTGTGCTTGGTATCTCGAATATGGCACCAGCTCTTTTTTTCCTTTAATCTATTATTAATCTCTTGATTTTGCCTGTTTTATTGACTTGATAATGTTCGATTTTGTAACAGTGTAAGCTGTGCTTGGTCTGCCTCTTTCACCTTTTTGCTCGGGGCTGGGGTGGGTGGGACTTTTAAAACCCTGTGCTTGGTATCTCGACTATGGCACCAGCTCTTTTTTTCCTTTAATCTATTATTAATTTCTTGATTTTGCCTGTTTTATTGACTTGATAATGTTCGATTTTGTAATAGTGTAAGGAAGTAGAAGAGGTCTGGTGCAGAGTCTTTGTAATTTTTTTCCAACCACCAGACCTAAGCACAGGGAATAAAATAAGATAAAGACAAAAAAAGTGTCCCTTTGTAGTTTGTTGCTGCTTCATGATTACATTCCTTATATTGTAAGGGGAAACCTAATAAAAGATTTACCTTCATTTAAACTCTATGATTCTCATAAACGAAATCTGATTTTCACACTAGCAAATCTTGAGCAAATATGAAAATAAAATAAACTCCTTAAAATATTTCACCACGTTATAATGAGGGCAACTTGTCATTGAACTAGAATTTGGGTTCTATACGGTGAGGTGTGATGGAGTCCTTAAAATTTCTCAGCAATAATCCGCGTAATATTGATGACATTATTTCTTCTTTCTTATCCAATCTGTGTTCCAGATGTCCCTAGAAATTAGTTTTAAATTTGGGGATATTTGTCCATTATACAATCATACCTTAACATCTGCCGTTGCTTATCTTCAAGTGAGGACTCTGTCATACAACAACGTACGACTACCGTACACAGTTTTGACCTCAATTTGGTGTCCTTGAATAGTAAAATGGAAATCAAAGTCCGTATTCCTATAGATCTGTCATATCACAAATAAAATCTTGTCATTGGTTAGATTCGTTCCCTGAATGGTTATTGCAGTCTCTACACCGCGATTCTTTTTCGAAGTCCATGACATTGAATCCGATTTGGAGACATGCTCAGGTTTGGTGGCATGCAATTATGTTAATCATTCCCTGTAATGAACACGTCTGGACAATGGTTTCTAACAAACATAATCGATTCTTTTCTTATACATTAAAATCATTCCTTGCTGTCGTAAAATAAAAACCTGGTACATTATAATATATCTATTGAACCTTATTTCTACTAAGGGGTGATGTTGTATCAATTCCAAGAAAAAATTTATACTGACGCTAAAAATCCTTTGTCTTTGTAAATATTGTCTTAATTCAGCTTTTGCTGCGATATCAATATTGTCTTATAAACCTTCAATCAATCAATCAAATTAGGGCGGCTTCAAAACTCAACCGGCGTTTGCCTGCCGGTTCTGGGCGGTTCAACCGGAATAAACAATAGCCAACCGCCCAGAATCGGCAGGCAACCGCCAGTTGAGTTTTGAAGCCGCCCCTTAGACACAAAACCGAATGATCCGCTGTACTTTTACGGGTCATCCTTTTTACTTATCTTAGCCAATTATAACAAACGTTTTTTCTAAACTTTTTAATACTTTGAAAGATAACTTATAAAGCTTGAAGCTCGTTGCTGCTTCAAGTGTGACTTCTGTCATTACAGTAGCTTTAAAAAAAACACGGACTAAAAAGAAAATTGATTTTATTTGTGTTGGTACCTACACATGTGTTGTGGAACATCGAAAGGTATATCATTGTTGCAACGTCAATTTTAAAAGTACAGAAGGCTAAAGTTGAAAATGACTGAAACATATCTGGAGGTCGGTTTAGAGATTGAAATAAAATTTGGGTTCACAAAAGTGTACATTTTCAACAGA
Source organism: Ophiothrix spiculata (assembly GCA_000969725.1). NCBI lineage: Eukaryota > Metazoa > Echinodermata > Ophiuroidea > Amphilepidida > Ophiotrichidae > Ophiothrix > Ophiothrix spiculata. The sequence goes on along the minus strand of JXSR01S032578.1, from coordinate 22,091 downwards.
TCACTTTATTTAGCATAAATAGGTATTAATAATATAATATGAAAATTTTGAGATTTTATGACCATGTCAGATTCATTTCATTGTCAAAAGCATCCGTTGGACAGTACTTGGCATGTGCCACTTCTTGCTACAGTGGCTTCTGCCTCAATAGTGAGAGGAGGAGAAAATGCAACTGACATGTAAATGTAGCATCTGTCGTCCACCTTCATCAAATCAGGCAGATTGGAATGTGGCTAGAAGTGGCAGATGCTATAACGTTGCACATACCACTGGTACCATAGTGGCATAATTTCCTTTTGTATAAATGTGATGATTCACTCCGAAAAGGGGGACTTTGCGACAGAAAACTTTTTAAGATACAGGTGAAAAAAGGCAGCAAAAAATAAAGAAAATAATAAGAATTTTTTATCAGATTTTCTGTTGTAAAATTTGATCGCCTTGATCAATTTCAACAAGTAAGGTGTCATTTTAAAGCTTGAGAAATGCTGCAACAAATGAAAAATATCAAAATTGATATATTCTTCAAAGTCCCCCCTTTCGGGGTGAGCCATCACAAATAAGTAAGTCTTTTTCACTGTATTCGAAGCATCTAATTTAAACAAACATTTCTGGTGCAACTTAAGGCAAAATTATATAGAACACAAGGAATACACATAATTCTATAAAATCATTATAGACCTTAACGTTTACAAAACCTCTTACTCAATACATATTCTGTCTGTCCGTTCCCTCAAGTCACAATCATCAAAGTTGTCAATCTTATGTACTCTTGTAGTACGTTCATCCCAAAACAAACAAAATAACCCCTCTAAGATCCGGTTTACATCAATCAGAATACAATGTATCCATTTACGCAGACATAGAAAGCAGTTAATTATCTACTCCAAAAGGAAAACTCATTATAATGCAAATGACCGAAGCCCTCTTAAAACATCTCTTGTAAATATCGTAAAGAGAAACCATTCATTTAATATATTGTTTGAAGAGTACTTGCATTTACAACAAACATGATGTTGAAACTACAATGAAAAGTAATGAGAATAGCTAAGTGTTACTTAAAAGTATTTAGCATAATGTTCTTGTTATGAAAAAAATGAAAGACATTTAATACTATTTCATCAACTAAATTTTTTCCACGATGTCTCTGCATTGTCCAAGATTTTACACCCACAACGTATTCCAAAAAGATGGTTTAATGAAAATCTATGGTATTCTTTGGTTTCATAGTTTGAATGTCTTGCTGTTTTCCAAATTCTGAAAGAAAAATGTAAAATAAAAAAAATGAATTATACATGTATAAACTGATTCAAATCGTACAGGACTATAATCATGATCATAGAAATACATAATATTCATTAACCGATGTCTTTATTAATATCCGAATGCAACGTTTTTTTAATATTCGCGTAGATTCGTTTACTCATGCTTTGTTTAAAACTACATTTGGAGACAAGCTCCTGCTAGAACAAGTTTTTTAGAAAACTAATTAAAAATATGAAGACCAATTAAGTTTATCAGCATCAGCCATCTCTCCATATCAAATCGATCGTACTTTTAATTTAAAAAAATAAACCTAATTCTTGACTACTTTCTGGGATGCGGAACTGTTTAGGTTCTGCAAATAGGCATCTTATGTTTTAATTCATATAACTGTTTCGAGACAGCTAGATTAAGACTGGGGTAGACCTTCAAATAGTCTATATCGTTTTTGTACTGTAACTTTGCATAAACTATATAAAAGTATACATTTCTAGAGTTTTAGCAAACAAAATGCCGAAAACCGTATTTTTTGCCCCAAAATTTCTGGAAAGCATAACTAAAATTTGTATTCGTGAAATTTTGAACTTTTTTGCTTTTTTGAATTTAGAAACAAATGTCTAGGCAAGGTTTTCGCAATTTTTTGATTTTTATCTTGGTTTTTTTTTTAAATGCCAAAAAAGGTCAAAAATGCAAAAAATCCCACCGCTACCACCAAAATGGCAATTTTTGGCCTATTTTTGGCAATTTTTCAAAACAAATCAAAAAATTGAGAAAACCTTTCCTAGACATTTGTTTCTAAATTCCAAAGAGCAAAAAAACGATATTTTAAATTTTTGGCCAAAATCAACATTTTTTATCAAAAACCGATATCACTAATATGTTCAGGGTTAAAATCCACTTCTAAAAATGTATACTTTTATATGGTTTATGCAATTAGCTCGAGAGTTAGAGTACAAAAATATTTCATGATAGTTGAAGGTCTACCCCAGCCTTAAAGTTTGTTTGGGTAATTTTTTTTGGATAAATATGTAATTATTGTACTTTCTAGAATGTAGAAACAAATGTCTTCCTTTAGTAAACCTAGAAACGCAAACCAAAGTTACAACGTAATCGTCATGTTTATTAAAGTTACGTATCAAGTGTTGGCACGTATTGTATCGCAAATCTAATAACATGTTCGCGCAGTTTCTGCGTATTTTACTGCGTACTTTGGTTTGTGATTCTAAGTTACGTAATATACTACGTAAACACTGTGCTGCGTAATGTGGTTGGTACTTTTAAGTTGTTTAGGAAAAGAACATTTTTGAAACAATGATCAAAATTTTGTTGAATCATAAAATTCCTCTAATCATAATATCTTTCATCTTGCTTGTACACTAGCCATTTAAAGTATTTCCGCACAAACACTTTATTCAGCCATATCTCACAAGGCGTTTATAAGGAAACTATCTGGAAACGTATGTTGCTTTTGGTCAGATCTGATAGGTAATTTAGTAAAGTGTAAAACTGAGCACCGAATAGGATCAACCTCCTCACGTAGGGGTAGGGGGAAACAACACAAATGAGTCGAAAAACGTGATTTTTAGGTCAAATTTGATTTGGCAACGCATGGGTCAAGGTCACTTCACCGCTCAAGTTGAGTGGTCAT
>JXSR01S032578.1:6692-17693 GCA_000969725.1 Ophiothrix spiculata | reverse complement strand
AACAAAACATTTTCTAAGTATGAATACATAAGGAGCCTGGGTGCATTATAGTTACTTCAGTCCACATTTGGTCAAATAGGGTTATTCTGGTTATGTTCCTCAGAAGTACATACAGGTAATAGGCACTTTTTTATTATAACAAAATAGGTTTCAACATCTTTCAATATATTCCGTTAATAATATCAAAAACATTTTTTTTTCACGTTCATGTTCTGTCCAATTTTAATTAAACACAAATTTACATATATAAAATCAGTTTTAATGGTTTTTTCCATTAATATGAATGATTCAATCCCTCCTCTTCATTAAACAGTTCGAAGAAATGAGCGTGTCAAGAATCTGTTACTGATAGTCTTCTATCTCGTGAGTGACAGATAAATGCATTTTAAATTACGTACAGATTGCATTAATCTTTAAGCAGCATGGACTTGAAAAAACAACAGCCCTCGAGCAACTTGAACACTTTGATAATATGTTTACAAACGAACGTTGTGGGTTGATTTGATTTGTAGTATTTCATAGATAGCGTTTGAATCGTCGGGTGTTGATTCAATTATCGGTCAGTAAAAGGGGCATTCGAATGAGGTAAACCTTATTCATACAGCTACATATTCTTGGGTTTTAAATGCTATTATTTTGAATTATCTGTTGCTCTTTTAAAAAAAATAATTTTTCATTGTCTATGACTTTCGCATAACCAAGTAAATCTATGAGGTGTTTACTTGATTTAAACCAACATTATTAAATTGTTTATAATATCGTTATTGTTGCTGTTTTTTATTTCCTTTAAGTTTATTGATTCTTAATATATTTTATTTTATTTCATTTTCCCTTACCTGTTTTTTATTTCCTTTAAGTTTATTGATTCTTAATATATTTTATTTTATTTCATTTTCCCTTACCTGTTTTTTATTTCCTTTAAATTGGTTTTTTTAATCTTTTGTACCAAGGACCATACATGGTTACCTTGGTACTTTTATTATCGATTATGCATTAAAAAAAAGTCACAATAATCAATAGAAATAAAAATTACATGAAACAAAATCAAACCGACCCTCCCCTAACAACCTTAAAGATGTGCAAAAATAAAAAATAAATGATAAAAATATGGATCATTCGGCAAGTCAGAAAGCATGGATTATAATCTACAAATCAAATCTCAATTTACTAAAATGTTTTGTTTATTTGTTTTTGTTTTTAGCAATGAGATTTTTTCTACTTAATTTAATGTGAGAATTGAAGCCTAAACCATTGTTTTTACCCTGAAATTTACATACATAAATGTGATGCCTCACCCCGAAAAGGTGGACTTTGCGACTGAACACATTTCTAGAAACTGGTGAAAATAGGCAGCAAATAATAGAGAAAATAATAAGAATTTCAAACATATTTTCGTTTGTAAAATTTGATAGCTTTGATCATTTTTACCATGCAAGGTGTCATTTTAAAGCTTATAAAATGCTGTAACAGATGAAATGAAAAAATTAAAATTGAAGTCATCTGCAAAGTCTCAAATACAAATATTTTAAACTAAAAAGTAAATGGGTAAGAAATGAGATCATTCCAAATTGGACCACAATCATAAAAAATATGATAAATTGAAATTCTACTTTTTACTCTATATAACGACAAAGAGGCATGACTATTCACGATTATTTTATTGGAAAGTTGCCCTTATTCCATACTTTGTCTGGAAAATGCAATGACTCAGTATTAAAAAAGTTCCTACAAAATTATCTCCACATGTTCAAAACTGACTCTTCATATCAAACCAAGTTGCCTGTCTACCAGCACTCGTGTCTCATTCACAAACATTATCTAAAAGCAACAAGCGTGACCAGAGATTAATATTAGATTATGGTGATAAAGATAATACCAATCTTGTCATTGTCTACACACAATATTTAAGCTAGTTACCTAGTCACAACAAGAACATTTCAACTGAAGTCCATACTAAATCCGTTGAATGATCGATCAAGCGTTGATAATTAATGTATTTATGTGAAATGCGGTCACCTACTTGGTGCTACATTGGCTGAGTCCTCCTACATAATCACTTTTCATCGTTGATATAAAAATAATTGACCCCTGAATATATCTAATAATGAGGATTAAGGTCGCTGTCCTAGCTTATATGCTAGCTTGCAATTAACTGGGTCATTCACCACATCTACCTCTCACTTTTGCATATCATATTTGACTATAATTTTTAGTATAGTATTGTGTATATATTTATAGAGGGTTATATATCCTGGATGCCTCATATAGGCAGGATAGGTAAAATCACTGTCCTCATATTTTGAGCCTTGGATTTCTGAATGATTCTTTGAATATTTGGAGCGACACGGTGTAATAGGTAACGACATGAATTGAGATGTAATTCATATCAAAGGTTAATATTTCGATATTGACATTACATGCGCCTGCAATTTCGTTTACGTCTCCTGATAAAATAAAAAAATGGACGTTAAAGTTCATAGAGTAAACAATTTTTGGAGTATTTACCACACTAAACAGTTATTCTCGGACTTCTTGACATCACATGATTAGGACTCCATTAGATGACCTTGTTTTGAAATTAAGCGTTAAGTTTCTAGTGCAAGGTAAAAATTAATGGATTTGATTAAAAAATTACTTGTTCATTGGGGCTGAACATGGCCATTGTTTCTGGTCAATATAAGGGAGAAGATACCATTACCATCCAGTACTTAGGACCTATGCAAATGGACCTCATTATACGAAATTTAATTTTTCATATCTCGGGTGTATTCCTGGTGAATATCGGGATAACTTGGACGCGAAATATTTTTCTGGACGTGACCTGTCGGATAAGATCGGTTTTGAACCCGTATAATCACAAGGGGGTTAATGCTAGTAGAAAATGAAGAAAATAATATTTTGAGTTTTATATCAATAAGATATGTCTATGTTTAAATGTTACTAATAGAAATTCTTCATTTCAGTACATTTTATATACAATTGTCGCGATTTTGAGCCTTTAAACACAAGGTTACATCTACCTGAACTTTGTTTTGTAAAACCTATAAAATAAGAAAATAAACCGAAGAAAGATTCAGTTCAATTAGACGTACGAAAGAGGCAATATGTCGGTCATTACATTCACCCGTCCAACACAGCGCGCATCGCAAAACGACAAATGGATACTTTCATACATGTCAGTCGGTTCCTGAGCATATGACGTCACTCACCACGGTACACGAGGTTATTGAATTACGACTGATGTTCGATACGACCAGTACTGCCAGCAGACCGGGCAGTATCTTGTTCTAAGCACGGCATGATGACAAATTAATTGAAAAAGTAAGCCTTAGGTTTCCTTTAGGCTATAATTGTCTTTAATACATTAACCCTCGTCTTCCTAAGGGGAGGGGGTACCACCCTTTAACGGATGATCGCCGATTGCACCAAAAAAAAAAAAAAAAAACGACCATGGATATTTAAATGTTTTTACGTCCTTTGCGGTCATTTTGAAGAAATAAATCGGGGGTACCACCTAAGGTGGTATTATGATAGGCCGTCAAAGTCCGAGGGTAGAGGGGTGGTTGCCACCTGGATAAATTTTAAATGGCCAATTTGAAAAATATCTGCATGGTATTTACTTGAAACCTTTAGGACGTCGTTTCCTTTATTTATTAACATATAACTCGACGAAATTTTGACAATTACAACTTTTATAACTATTTTTTAAAGTGGCCATGTTTGTTAAAAAGCGAAATTTCCGGTCCAGAAATACTTTGTGACGTCATGATTATGCAACGCCTCAATTGTTGATGATCTTGGTATCAATTGAAATAGGAGACCCTAGACTATTATACTATAGTATCAAACAGTATATAACTTTTGGAGTGTAAATTTCAAAATCAGAGTGATGGTAACCCCCCCCCCCCCCCTCCCCCCTCAGGAAGACGTGTTACAAAAATGGCTCAGGTACACGAAGGTTTAGAATATATTCCATAAAAGTTATTTATTTAAGAAAATTCAATCTATACATGAAGTTAAAATAATTGTAACAGTAAAATCGGCGTCCGGTGCGCTCCTGGCCAGCCTATGGATTCAAGCTGATTGATCTTGGATAATTGACCATGATATCAGATATATATTAAATTTCCCCCTCACTTCCGGGCTGGGATAAATACACTTATATTTCCCAAAATGTATTTGTCTTTTAATTCAAAAAGGTTCTCACAGCACTTATGTTTCTATGTGCAAATTTCTAATTTGTTTTTGAACATCAAGCATTATGAATATTCATATCCATCTCAAAAACGGCCTTTCCTGTATTTTTCCATAAAAAACATAAAATAAACGACTTTTCAGCGAGTTGAGTACTGACCTTTACGCTCTAATTGCAAAGGGTTGCTACTGAATCCTTGAATTGAATCCACAAAAATTCGGACACAAGTGCAGGAAGTGCCGTGTTCTGATATGACGAGTCACAAAAAACGATATTGCAATTCAGTTCGGCGGAACTCACAATTCGGATACGTATCCGAATTCGGATACCAACGCACATTGCGTATCCAAATTGTGATACCCGTATCCGAATAAGGATATGGAGGGGTACCTGAATTCTGATACTCCTGTCGTGGCGCAGGAAACTAATCGATAGCGCAAGCTGGCAAGTACATGTAGATCATCTTTCTTGCATTTATGATAAATGTATCTGTGGAAATGTCATTTATAATCTGTGCAATTCCAGCGGGACAGCTTGGAAACATGTCCTGATAGCTTCTTATCACAGAAGGCAAAATAATTTGGCCAATACTTTCTTAGAATTTAGATGACAAATGGTGATAATTTTATTGACTTTTATACATACCGGTGTGGTGCGCGACGAAGCTTAATATTCATTTCAGCTGATATCCTGTTTCAGCTGTTTTTAATCCAAATTCGGATACGGGTATAAGAATTGTGATACGGAGTATCCGAATTCGGATACGTATCCGAATTGTGAGTTCCGCCGAACTGAATTAGCGACACAAAGTTGAAATAAACTTGTCATGAAACTTAATTTTCAACAAAATGAAAGCATCATTGCACTTTACTTAATTTTAGCTGGCGATGATAATGTAAGTATACAATATTCATATATGTTAATGGGCGTAATTTATGACCACATATGCAAACTATCAGATTGTATTAGGAAATTTTCCAAAGAAAGAAAATAAATGAGACATTTCAATCTACAATTCAAATCATATTCAACATATTTCTCGCCCTGTTAAACTCGATACGATAGAATTACTATGAGAATATAGTGTTGGGAGTCAAATAACCAATCAGGCAAAATAAACTTCCTCAAACGAATTAATTGGGATCAAAAACATATTTAACCCAATGTTTCTCTGTTTTAGCCATGCTTCATAGAAACACATTGTATCAAACGATTAATGCAATTAATATTGAAAGAACAATGAATCGATTTGAATAGAAATCCGTCTGATGGACGGATATCAAATGATCGAGAGTAACAGTAGCCGTACCTGAAAACAATACTTGGATTCATTTTTTCCCTTGTTACCCCTGGCCAATGTTATTGCCAAGCATAGCTGTTATAATATTAGTAACAAATTTCGAGAAACGTTTGCGCCAAAATTAGGTTAAAATCTGTTTGAAATAATAAATACGAGGGGGTATCAAAAAGTCTTTAAGATCACCAAGAAGGAAAGAAACTATATTGATGAACTTTTGTCAGGATAGTCACTCGTCCTTGTGTATATTATGGTGTTAAAATGAAATAAATGACATTTATACTTTTTATTTAGGTGTCGACAGATGTCAACAACCTGCCTCCGCTAACAAGATAAACTTCATGGAGAAATTAAAGATATATGGAAAGATTAAATCCCTGCATTTTAAGCGTTATAGCCCAGTAATTCTATGAAGACACATCCAGTTAAGTTTTTCAGATATTTGATACCATAGTATAGGGTAGGGTCTCCTCTTTCCATTGATACTAAAATTATGAAAATTGGTCAAAATATGACGTCATAATGATGCAATAAAGCATGGCTGACCTGAAAATTTTGATTTTAGCGAAATATATACTGTGGGTGTTTTTGGCTAAAATAGGAACTTTACAAAGTCGGTCTGTGGACAATCAGTTTTAAGTGAGAGAAATGTGTTACTTTGCACAGTGGCTTGTAAATATGATAAGATAAAATTTTGTTTCTGGCTGTATTTCTTCTTGATAATCTTTAAAACTTTTTGATCCCCCCTCATATATTTATATATTTAATATAAATAAATTTAATGTTTAAAATCCAAAATGGTGTCAATATAGGATCCAAAATAGGCACTAAAAGACTTTTTTTATATGTAAAAATGAGTAAAAGTGACTTTAAAACAGCCATAAAACACAATAAATTCAAAATTATCAATAAAAATGGCTATGGGATTGCAAGACAAATACTTCTCCCTAAATTAGGTTGTTTACGTGTCTCAAATCCAAAATTGTTGACTTAAAAATGGGTTATAGCAACTTTATAACAACATTGAAAACATCACATACAATGTATTAAACATAATCACTTCAAAATATCTGGGAGGATTACAATGTTAACTGTATAATATATGTTTTAAGAATCAAAATGGCGTCAAATGTGATGTAAAGATCGAAACCAAGATATATTTTTCCGCGCAAAAAATGGGTTACGTTGACATTAAAACAGCATTCAAAACTCTTTTTTTTTCAAATAATCTACATATTATGGCCTAATGGGTCACAAAAGAGCTTCAACTTCTAAGGGGTACCAAAAATGTGGCTCAAAATGGCCGTCAACTGAATTTTTGAGTACTTTGGTCGTCATTTTGGGTCTTGTTATGGGCCCCAATTGGATTAAAAGCATGTTAATGCAATAGTTATGAATAAATATTTGCTTTTTTGAATATTTTAAGGTATTAACACAGTTTTATTCATTTTAGCCTATTTTGGAGTTAAAATTCACATTTTGGCAGCAAATTTGCATTTTGGACCTCCTTACAGCTGCCAGTTTGAATTTTAAACATATTAACACCATACTTTAATCAAATATGCTTTTTGTGACCGTCATAGTCATTTGTATGGATAATTTTGAACATTTAGTGGTTTTAAGGCTGCTTCAAAATTGATTAAATTCATTTTTGCGCATGATTATGTACTTTAGCTTGGATCTTAATATGAGTGCAATTTGGGGTTTTAACACGCTGGCAACTTTGAGAAGAATTGTGTCTATTGTAATCATTATAGTCGTTTTTCAATTGCTAATATTATGAGGCACTTAAGATTGTTTTGGTGCTGTTTTAAAGTCACCTAAACCTGGTTTTTCGTATAAACTTGTAGCCCTTTTAGATCTCAGTATGGTGCAATTTTGGATTTCTTAACTGTTAAAAAAATATTAATTAGGGACATATGTTTTTGCTGATTCACTCTTAGCCAGTTTTCGTCGATCATTTTGATGATTTAGTGCTTTTGATATTGCTTCGAAGTCTCTTTGATATTGCTTCGAAGAACCATATTTCAGACATATGTAAGTATACTTTTTCTGCTTCCTTGTATTGAGAGGAACATGTTGGTGTAGTCTTTAACAAGATTTGACCAATTTTGAAATTTCACCCATTGTTTTTGCAGCCATTTTGTTTTATGCAAATTAACCAACTCTGACAAGCTTACATTTTTCTACATTTTAAATATGTTGTTTGGGAGGCCATCAACAGTTTATTTCAGCCAAAAAAATCTTGTGTTGCAAATTTTGTCTACGTACTTCAATGAATTTTCATAGATTGACTAGTCTATTTTAGCATTTGTATTTAGACAGAAATGATATGTTATGTATAAGTAGCTATTGTGAATCAGTACAGGACGAGTCACATATTATAAAGATATAATCATACTCAGATATTTTCTCATGATGAACCATAATTGCCGATACGAGATTTACAAAAAAAAAAAACACGTTTAAATTGACGCAAGTGGAAAATAGCAAAAAAATACAGTATAATGAAATTGAATCAAATCAAATAGAATGAATTATAATACGTTTTTGCCTAACCGAACTTCCAGTCATGTGACTGACCCGTTCCATTAGCAGGAGGAGGAATAGAAAAACGCTTGATCAATGTAAAAACCATTGGAGATGTCAGTATATATAGGCCACCTAATAATAATTAATTTGTTGTACTTTTTTATTTCTTGGTTTTTTTAATCAAATTATTTATTATTTTTCAGGGTAAGGACTTATTTGAAACGTATTAGATATTTGGGGGTGTTGAATTGTTCACAAGCTTAGTGCACTTTATTTAAAGTAAGTATAATTAAAACAAGTACAAGTTTAAATATATATTATTTCACCACCACCATAAAACACCCAGACATTACAGTTACGAGATGGCTAAGATAGTTATGCAATGGTTATATCGAAACCACTGCCAACATAAAAGATTTGACCTTTACGTTTTTATTCTCCCTCGTCCACCTAAGGGTGGTAACCACCCCTTAACGGATCGTCGCCGACTGCCCAAAACGCAAAACAAAGTGACCCTGGGCATCTAAGTAATTGTTTTTACATCCTTTGCGGTCATTTTTATGAAAACAAGTCGGGGGTACCACTTTAGGTGGGGGTAGGATAAGCAGTCAAAGTCTGTGGGTAGGGGGGTGGGTAGTAATTACCCCCTCATATAAAAGTCGCCAGTTTGAAAAACATCTGCATGCTAACAAGCTTAAACTTGTAGAACATATTAAAACTACCATTTTCTTTATTCATTAGCAAAAAACCCGATGAAAATCTAATATTTAGAACTTTTTTAGCGATTGTTTTCAATTTGAAATTTTCCGACCTAAAGTATTTTATGACGTCATAATTACGTAACACCGATTTTCATGATTTTGGTATCAATGGAAAGATGAGACCTTACCCTATACTATGGTATAAAACAACCACATTTTTTCAGCGTCAATTTCATTTTCAGAGGGGGTGGTAACCACCCCTTTAGGTGACGACGTAGTAGAACATAGCTTAGGTGGACGAGGGATAATGTACCGCCTCATTATCGTATTCAGCAATCTAAAATCCCGTCAAAAATCATTATTGATATGACCTTCACTTTTGGTCGGCAGAGTGTTCGACCACAGAGTAACAGACATGACACTAAGCTCAAAACAAGGCCCCGATCATAGCGTAGTATGTGAACAAAATAATCAATACATGTGTAAAATAACATATTTCATGCTAGACTAATTTAATGGCGTCTTACATCCTGCTTACATGAAGGATGAACAAAAGACGAGGACGCATTTTGAAGAATGCTGCACAGCTTGTATCGAATTAAACGTAATACACATCAAGGGCGATGTCAGGATTTATTTGAGTAGGATTATTCATAATGCGTCCTCGTTTTTATAACTGGAGACACTGATCACGCGATCAGCCAAGAAACGTTAACCAGCCACTATTGAGAAATGGTAATCGAATGAGCTATGAAGTATATGGGGATAAAGTGTCAGGGGCCTGGTTCGGTCATATACACGGACCTGGTTCGACTCTCATCAACTTCTGAACTGAAAACTACAACTGTTAGAAAATAGCTTTTTCCAAAAAATCCCAGATATAGATCTAAATACCTTTAGGATAAGAAATAGGATAATTGCCATAGAGCACATCTATATTAAACATTTCTAACGAAATGCATGATCATTGCCACCCGAGCAGCGAGCAAAAATGGAATCCTTTGACGAGTAGCAAATAAACACCATTTTATAGCACATCAACTAATTTTTAAAATTATCCCCGACCTGCTCATCTTACCACAGAAGTTTGGTTAGGCAAAAACGTACTTTAAATCAAATTAAAACAAATTAAACCAACTAATATTATAGTACATGGTGTTATGTAATCCAGTGCAAAATTTGCTATACTAGTGGAACCAATGCTTTTTAGCTTCTAAATACCCTCACGAACAAAACCTGAGTTGCTTCCATTTTTTTCGAATGTGTCTTTGGCGGCCATTTTGAATTTCAAAATGGCCGCCATATTTAACCTTTTTTGAGCAATATTTGCCTCAAAAGTATACAAAGACATATTTTGTTAATGTTTGTTACTACTTATGATTATCAAAATCCATCAAACACATAATTTGGCTCATTTCCTATAATCCAAGATGGCCGCCAAATCCAAAATGGCAGCCAATATGTGTAAATTCAAAATGGCCGCCATATTTAGCCTTTTTTGAGCAATATTTGTCACAAAAGCATACAAAGACATATTTTCTTAATGTTTGTTACTACTTATGATTATCAAAATCCACTAAACACATGATTTGGCTCATTTTCTATAATCCAAGATGGCTGCCAAATCCAATATGGCCGCCAATATGTGTTACATGGTGCGGCAAGCTAAGGACATATATAGCTTTCTTTTTTCTAGTAATTTCTACTACTTAGGTTTTGTAAGTACTCCACTAAGACCACTAGCATTTTAATCTACTTCAGTTTGTCTTATAAGACGGCCTCTAAATCCAAAATGGCCGACATTTCATCAGAATACGGTATCTGGGGAATTACTCTCATTGAGAGTAATCTTAATTTATTTCTTTAACCCTCGTCTAACCAAGCCATTTTTTGTAACACGTCTAACCAGGGGGAACGGAACCCCCTATGACTTTGGTTTTGCTATCAACAGATAGGTATGGTCCTCCCCTATCCAACGATACCAAGTTCACTAAAATCAGCCAAGGCGTTACGTAATTATGACGTCATAAAGCTCGAAAATCAAAAAATCAGAATTTTGGCAAAAATGGGCCCCAAAGTCAGATTTTTTCTGAATAACGGAATTTCATCGGATTTTTTGCATATAACGGATGGAAATAGCAATTTTGACATGCCCTGCAAGTTTCAGCCTCATAGAATGCGTATATTTTTCAAAATGGCGATTTAAAATGGTCAAAAATGTCGCCGGGTTGCAACAACCCCCCCCCCTTACACCCCAACTTTGACGGCCTACCCTA
>JXSR01S032571.1:0-10078 GCA_000969725.1 Ophiothrix spiculata | reverse complement strand
GACCAGCAATTAAAAGTGCCAATGGTGACCCCGTAGTATGACCTTTCCCTTGGGATCCACCCCACAACTGAATGATTAAGTAGGCGGTCGATACGCAGGCGAGACTACTGGTTCGCGAACCATCTTGTTTATGAATGATTTTACTATTAGTGAAAAAAATATTTAAAAAAATATTCTTACATTTCTTTGTTCAAATCTTCATTCCTGAAGATAACTTCTATCCATATCACTTGGTAAAAAAAGACTTTCTTACTGGTTAACATATAAATATTGCACAGATTCGCATCAAAATGTCATAAAAACAGAGAGTACACAGTGATGCATACAAATATTAAAAACCAGCAAGTAGGCTGGGATAAACAGGTGTGAAACACCTCTAGAACCATCCCACCTAAGACCAAAATAAAAAAGTAAGGGCAAACTAAATGGCTCTGCAATTTGGACAATGGCTAACAGAAATCCATGTACAAACGTTAGAAGAGATGAAATTTGATTGGAATTTTAATGGATGTACTCTGGTCGGGAATTGAACCCTGGTTCATTGGGCGGGAGAGTCCTCATCTTAACCAACTGAGCTACATGTATGGCTATGCAGGGACGGCGTAACATCCATGACAAGTGACGACTTTACTTCTTCAACTTTTAGAATTCTAGCATCCATATGATTTTACACAAAAAAAATCTTTTTTTTCTAGCCATAAGGTCTCCTCCCCTCCCCAAGAGATGCACATTTTATTTCAAGTGAATACAAGTTCAATGGCAAGCTCGCAAGCTATGAGTTTCGCGTAGTTGTACAAAGAGAGGTTCTCGCCTAATTTGTACAACCGCTGTACAAATAACCACTACCATTTCAATAATGACTTCCTGGGATATGCAATTACATGTAGTGCAATTTTCATCATGAAATGGTATGTTAATGGTAGGCCTATGTCAAATTCAAATTCAAATTTATGTTAGCAAAAATGGCCTTGAAATTCAATTAAACTTTGTTGGGTCGTTTCAGATACTAGATTTAGATCAATTCTTATTTTTAAAACAAATTTTATTCCATCTTATGCAAACATACCCCCGAAATACTTGAACTGTTATAAAATACGGGTATGAACTGTCTCGGGGATGAAAATGAACGGGTATGAAGTGTCTAGGATTCCACATTACCATTCAAATTGGTACACATAAACCCATTCCATGTGTGTCTGGGGTTCAAACCCACAGACACACACTGACACTGACTAGAGTTGTATTTCATCAAGATTTCTCTGTACAGAATAAAGAAAGAATAAAGAATACTGTACTGTACACCTAATTTACAATTTTGACAGAATATGTAACAACTGTCATTCTCAAGTAGTAAAAACTATACTTTCAAAATTTCATTGAGAAAAAGTTGAGTGAATTTGGGGTGTTTCGTGACTGTGGTTCTCTATGGGAGATGTGTGCATATGTAGTGCAATGTAATTTGTGGTTGGGTAAATACCCACCCACAAATTTGATTTGTGTATGGTGCACATACAAGTTACAGAGCCAACCGTCATTCATTCAGACATTGTATAATTTTTTTTGGAGGGGGAGGGTCGTCGGTCCAAAATGGGTTTAAGTTTCACTATTAAAACTCTGCTCTGCATTCCTTATCACACGGACATGCACATTTTGAATGGTAAAATATACATAATTGCCTTTTCCTGTTTAGAAGGCTGCAATTTGCTTAAAGGGACTAGCCTAGATTCCACTTAGAATTAAAAACTTATGGAAATCCTTTAAATAAAGCTTAAAAGTGTAGTAAAATCCAAAAAAGTACAGAAATGGCTCAAATTGACAGCTAATTGATTTGCAATATATCTATATGTGATGGTGGTGTGACTATCCAGTGTTTCCTAAATCCTAAATTTGTACCTCAGATGGATTTACCAGATAAACGATCAAATGAAGCTCTTGGAGATAAGTTAATACATAGGCCTAATAGATATCAAAAGAGAAACAATTTTATCAAAAATAATTTTGTTTACCCATCACAGGTGTAGAAACAAGATCTTTTTAAGATTTGAAACTAGAAACTAGCAACAAAAAATACAGCTGATAAATAATTTCATTTTTTCCCTCTGTTACACAAATACAGCAGAAACTACTGGTAGGATATGTTAGTATAATCATGTACTATCGATACATGTGAAAAAAATATATAGTCAGAAAATCAGCGGACAGGATCTAGGCCAGTCCCTTTAAGTTCATTTTGTATCTTGAAGGGGGTCATGTGTGAAGTTCTCAACAGGAGTATCAGCTAATTTTACCAGCATTAACTAACCCGAAATATCTGGCAGTGGTATTTGGTACCACTGCCAGAAGCAAGCTCTGCAATCAAACCTGGCGCATAAGTACACATACCCAATATCCCAAAAATTATCATCCTACGAACTGCAACACTCCACAAATACGACGAAGGATATTTATAATAAATTTACTTATTATAAACACTTCCCCAAGTTGTTAGTCACACAGAAATGATGTTTGAAGATATATTTACAAATGGTAACTATGTAAACAAACAAAACATTATATTCTGTTTGATTTCTCTGATCAGAACAGTGCGATTTTCATAAATTTAATTAAAAAAGGTTCCTTTCATGAATATAGAATAAAACATTTCTGTTTGTTCAAGTACCATTTGTATTTTTCAATAAATACACAAATGGTCTTAATGTGATAGGCTGTACTACACAGTTTGCCTCAAGCCCAAAACAAAGTTTTTTGGCTTGTGTTTCTCGAGCAAGCATTAACATGCTCAAAATATGAAAATCGTTGGACAAAATTATCATGAATTGTATTAATGAACATAATTTATTTACTATGTGACATGGGGGAAAAAGCAATCCAATGTTACAACACTTCTATAATGACCTCTTTGAATATTTACAGTCTTTCTAGTGGTTAACTAGCTGAGACGCGTAAAAAGTATTAATACTCAAGTACAGCCGCGCAAGTATGCGTTTACGTGTTGCACCTGTATGTTTTACACACACGGGATGAAAGTAGTAAAAACTTCCGCATGGTGCTACCGCGATACCGTATGCTTGACAGTTTAGTACTGAATTTGTTGACTTTTAGATTGCCATTTCCAAGTTATATTTTGACTTTTTTGAGGTGTAGTAAAACAATTGAAGAGTGTATGGATCCTCAAAAATAGATAAATCCATATAAATGTGCTATTTTCTGTAAATTGTGATTTTTTGTTAATCAATCTGTGTAAAATCACCTATAATGCAGTACCGGTATTTATTTTTAGTTTAGACATTTAGGTTCCTAAAAGTTCGCTTGAGTTTCAGAAATCAACTTGTTTGTTTTTTAGCTTCTTTGCATCACAAACAAGCAGTTAAATCCACATATTCCTTTTTTTCAAAAACAGACTAATCCATTTATTTTAATAGTCTGAAATCAACAGATTCTTAAGTCAGTACGTAAGTCAGTAAGTCGATCAGTAATTTCACCTTACCTTATCTTCAGTTGAATACAAACATCTGTGCATATCAGATAGATCCTCATCAGTAAGTGTAGTGGGGTGGTTCTTCGCTAAGTGTCTATTTCTGGCTTTAAAAAAAATGAGAAAAAAAGTTTTTCAAATCACAATTTTTTTTCTTGGAATGTGTTCACAGTAGTGCACAAATACTAGAATGAGCACTCGGCGCAATCTTTAGAGCCTCAAAATAATTTTATGCGACATCTAATTTTCAGTGTTGTAGCATAGGGAAAACCATTAAAAGTCATTTCCGTAACACTATTTGTTATGGAAATGACAATCAGACAGTAAATGTCAAGCTGAGTAAATTCTACTACGTATCCTCAATATCTGAACACAAATGAAGAACCATTGAGGGGGGTTCTTTCAAATGGAGAAAACCAGATTGATTATGACTCAGATTTTATTGCCAATATGAACAGATGAAAGTGTCAAGAAATCATTTCCGTAACGGTAAAAAGTTACGGAAATGACCGTTACGGAAATGATGATTTAAACATTTAGACCAGTATAACGTCTCTCGAGGGCGATGCCTGACGTGACTGTTTATATATTAGGGTACAGGTCACAATTCTGTTTGCACTGCCAATCAAAACGGACATTAATTTCCTATATTTATAGTGTTATACAGCGTTACGGAAATGACACTGAATAAAAATACTTTCGCTCATTTTGGCAAAAGTCTGTATTTTGATGGATATTCATCGGAGATACCGGAGATAAATGATGTGTGCCAAGTAGCCAATTCATGCAGGTACTTAATGACCAGGTTAACTTTTGGATTCAGTGTTTTCAATTTTATAGACTTTCCTTCAAAATGTTCGTTACGGAAATGACTCAAATACAGGGACAGGATTTTTTGAACAAAAATGGTAAAATTTAGGATTCAATTGATACATAATGGCATTATTTGATAGATAGGATATGTTATACTAGTAAATACTTAATGATCAAGAGTATTTCCAAAAAGAAAAATTTCACTACCAAATAAATAATGACAATTGTAATTTTAAGCGTAACCATAGGGACATAGGGTTTTCGGGGGGTTTGCATCAAACATGAGGAAAAATAACAACCTTTTACTTTGTTTATCAGGTTTTTATGATTTTTTATAATAAAGATCATATTTATCAAGAAAAAACCACAAAATAAATATTTCAGAATTGTATTTTTTAAAATTTATTGTGAGTTAAAGTAGCGGGACACCAAAATAGACACTTAGCGAAGAACCACCCAGTGGCTATGCAAAAGCCTTACATAATTTGTGTGTACAGCGAATTACTGGTGTTTTCCCCTCACCGCTGTAGCGAGCTTTCTTGGCCTTGTTTCGCACATGATTTTCAGGATTCCGCTTCCTTTTACGTCCAAGCAGTTAAACATAAAACTTGTTCATCTAAATCATCAAAGTTGGCCATTATTTTCGATGTATTATTGGGTTATTTATTCAATGATTCTTCCCACGTCGCTACGGTAAACATAGTGCATGGAGGTTGCTATGT
The DNA here is from genome assembly GCA_000969725.1 of Ophiothrix spiculata. Taxonomy (NCBI): domain Eukaryota; kingdom Metazoa; phylum Echinodermata; class Ophiuroidea; order Amphilepidida; family Ophiotrichidae; genus Ophiothrix; species Ophiothrix spiculata. Next base: position 5,068 of record JXSR01S032571.1, on the reverse strand, counting down.
TGGAATCACGTGATATCAATTTCGCCCTCTGTATGGCTGAATGGATTTATCGTGACTTGTTATAATACGATGATGGCGTTTATCGGGTTTTTGAAATAGCAGTGGTTTTGGCGGGCAAAAGTACCTGCAGTTGTCGAGTTTTGACAAAAATGATTTTAACATTGAAAGTTCAGTTCCGGTAACGTAAGGTGCATGATGGTGCACTCATCGGTTTTTGAGGATGAACTCTTCAAATACAACATGGTATATTTCGGAGAAGTAATGCAAAATACTGTCCCTCTGTGTTGCGCCTCAGGTGGTATTTTGCGATACTTCCCCTCAAACCATGTTGTATTATACCTGCATGCAGGGTGGGATTGCTAGCCAGTACACATAAGTACACTATGAAGCCCCTGTTGATTTTATCTCTTTCTTTTTTTCGTCATTTCATAGGCAATCAAAGTATCTAAGAATCTGTTACCAGCACAACAATGCAGAGAGAGGATGATGAAGGAATTGCGCTACCAAATGAAGACAATGAGATACCAAAGATAAAAGAGGAACAAACTGAAGAAGATGCGCTGGAAAATACTGATGCTGTTGGTATTGAGGGATGGGACATGGAAGACAATCTGGCAGGTGTCGGGGAAGACGGAGGAGGACAGTCTCTGAAAGAGGCAGGCATAAATACCGAGGATATAGCAGAAAATGTTCAGCTGACAGATGCTCAAGATGTTCAAGGTACTGTTCTTAAAATCATTTAATGTCCTGCAAATCATAAATATCAGAATGTAACTGATGTGTATTGTCATAAACATATAAGTTCGTTCAGTAGGCCTATATAGACATGACGGCGAAGTCCTAATGCGCAGAACTTTATGTTCTGCCCATTACAGTTTAATCCCACCGCTGCCATTAAACTGTAACGGCTTACGGGCCGAACGTAATCCACCCCACTTACCGTACTCCACTGTAATTAATCACGAGGCATACATAATGTTTATACGACCTAGCAGGGACCTGAATCCGGGACCTCCGGTACCCAAAGTAAGCTCGCTACGAATAAACCAAAAGAGGACTTCCCAGTCAGGTCTATATACTGAATGAACTTACGAATTCATATGTGATGGTATCACCACACGCATTATGGAAGCCTGAGCTTACACATGAACATGAATTTGATTTGCCAATCTACAGATGCCGAGTCCATTACAGTGGTACATGTTGCATTGCACACGCTCTTGGCATACGCACAATGCTGATTTGATTTGTAGGAAATTTAGTGACTTCAGTAATAGCCATTGATCAGTGTTCTCATTATGGATGTATGGCACAGGTGTTTTGAAACCTGCCTAAGGCTTGGCATACAAAGATATTCAGTCACCCTGTGCTATTTGCTAATTACAAAATAGGCCTACGATTATTTTGTCAAAAAAAGTTTTATATTATCAAATTAGATAACTGGAAAGTCAAGAAAACAATAATATTATTATTTTTTAATTAAATCTTTTTCCAAAATCTTAAAATTGGAAAACAATTGAACAATGGCTTAAAAAGTGACTGCATATGTTTGTGCAATGAGAGCAACATTGGATCTCCGTTTTAGAGAATAAGTCAGAGCAAATGTCAAGAGTGAATGTCACTCGGGTGCGTGTATGTCTCTGGACACAAAGCCTTTGAATGTTTGAAAATTGGGGAGAAAGATGCTTTTTCCTGCTTATTTGACCATTTTCAGCCACAGCTAGTGATTTTGCCGCAAGCATAGCTTTATCAAAATGGGTCAAATTACAAAGAACAAAACTCTGAGGGAATGCTGCTATGATTTGGCATGGATACAAAAACTCATATTCGTAATACGTTCTTCTTGATTAAACATGAATTATTTTTTACTAAACATACTCTCTTTAGTAGACCTAAATGCAAAGAAATATATTGTGTAAGTTTACTCCAAATTCAATAATTTGTTTCAAGAAACACTACCAGAAAAGAAGAGTGGGAAAGGGGGCAAGAAAAGAAAGAAGAAAGCTACCAAGAAAGAAGCCAAGAAACCTAAAGGTACCAAAGACAAACCAGCGGATGAGAAGACGGTGAAGTGTAAACGAAAGCATAGCAGCCTGGAAGAGAGGCAGATGGTGATTGAGATGATGATGGCTGGTACGTACACTTAAAATCACAGTAATAAGGGATCACTTTGAAGCTCAGTCGGCAGTTGGCAGTCCAGAACCGCCGGTTCTAGCTGGTTGCTATTCTGAACAATATCAACTTCCAGAAGCGCCAGTTGAGGGCAGTGAGCTGCCTGTTGAGTTTTTAAGTAACACCTAAGAAAAGTAAAAAATATTGATGCTTCACATCCCCTCGCACTTCCTTTTATTAAGATTCTTCAAATGTCCTATTTTGTAAAATTTAATTTTAAAATAGGGGCCTACCAAATATATACTTGCCAGGGTCCTAACTTCCAAAGCCAACAAGGCAAGATCTCTGCACTGCATCACTGCCACAGTCTTAGATTGTTATTTGATATTTGTTTTTAAAATAGGTAAGTAATATAACACATACCACTGCATTATTCCTACAATCTTAGATTGTTCTCCTTCACATAGGTAAAACAAATGCAGATGCAGCCAGAATACAAGAAAGTGCAAAAAAATAGCTCATAACATGCAGAGACAGATCACTTAACCACTACATACCACTGTGGCAATCCTTGTTTATACTTTAATCAACACTAAATAGGCGGGAATTTTAAGGCTTTTGTTCATCCGCAAGTAAACATAGTCCCAGTTACACGCGCGCCGCAGATAATGATGCGCGAGTCACACGTACAACTCGCGCTGCATCTCCTGCAGCCGCTCTGTCCAGCTACGCACACGCCTATCTGTATCAATTCACCTATTTGGTGTTGATCAAAGTATAGTGCACGTATGACCTTGGATCTCTTCATGTCATTTTCAGGTAGAACTATAGCAGATGTGGCCAGAGAACTGGGGAGGAGCCGACAGTATGTGACTTTCTGGTGGAATAGGAGAAATGAAGACATACTGGCAGATAAACCTAGGCCTGGAAGACCACAGGGACCTAGGGGAGCTGTGCAGAATAGGTAAGCTAACAGACAAGCCTAGGCCTGGAAGACCATAGGGACCTAGGGGAGCTGTGCAGAATAGGTAAGCTAACAGACACGCCTAGGCCTGGAAGACCATAGGGACCTAGGGGAGCTGGGCAGAATAGGTAAGCTAACAGACAAGCCTAGGCCTGGAAGACCACAGGGACCTAGGGGAGCTGTGCAGAATAGGTAAGCTAACAGACAAGCCTAGGCCTGGAAGACCACAGGGACCTAGGGGAGCTGGGCAGAATAGGTAAGCTAACAGACAAGCCTAGGCCTGGAAGACCACAGGGACCTAGGGGAGCTGGGCAGAATAGGTAAGATAACAGATACGCCTAGGCCTGGAAGACCATAGGACCTAGGGGAGCTGGGCAGAATAGGTAAGTTAACAGACAAGCCTAGGCCTGGAAGACCATAGGGACCTAGGGGAGCTGGGCAGAATAGGTAAATTAAAAGATATGCCTAGGGTACGGTACAACGCGAGTGAAAGTGAAGTTGACCGCGATTCATGCATGCAAGACTGAATAATGAAAGAACTACTGATATTTACAACCATTGTCAAGCATTTTACAAAATGCAAATTAAGTATTTTAGTTATGCATTCACCTGTTACTAATACTTTGCTCTTTTTTCGGATAAAATTCATGCAGTTTTAAGCTCTGTCCTTTATGCTCAAAAGCCAAGTCTCAGATCTTGTCCCTCTTTTGCACTTGACAATATTCTGGGGTACGCTTTAGGCGCTACTGCGTTTTATTGCCACTAGAAAAGCGTCGACGCTGGGTGCTCGACACTAGCCCCATACCCTCAGAAATAAGTGTGATGGCCAACAAAATTAACAAAAATCGATTGTGGCAGATGTACAGGAGTTGCTTATGAGATACTAGTAGCTTCTATGTAGTTTTCTTAATTGTGAATCAATTTTTAGCTATTAGATTCTAGCGTTGAGAGCAAGCGTCGACGCTATTCTAGTGTTAATAAAACGCAGTTAAGCCTTAAAGATGTGTTCACCACACACTTGCTTATTATTAATGGTGATCATATTCATGCACAATGACCTGATTTTTTGCTATGTTTCTTTTTCAGTGTTATATTTGATAACAATAATGCTGGAGAGGAATTAATGACACATGACGTCACAGTTGTCAAGAATGAGGGAGAGGCTCCTGCTGACACTGCAGATGCTTCTGAGGAACCTTCAGCTGATGTAAGTCAAATGTCACCCAGTGTTTGAAATACAGAGTTAAACACATGCAAATGCACATGTTACTCCAGAAAGTTTCCTTCACAAAATAGTTTTTGTGTGCACATAATGCTATCACACTTCCACCAGGTGTTATCAACACGCTATGATTCATCTACAAATTCTGGTTGATCAGCTGCCTTTTGACGCCATCACCAAGATCACGGCACTAGATCGACTGACGATAGATGTAGTGCATCTGAAAGTACTCATGAGTTACGTAAATTCCGGTAGTGCAGAAGTATAAATCATCTTTAATTTTAACCTCGTTTATGTTGCTCATAGTAAGAAATAGTTGATTCACCAATGCATTGCAAATTCAATTACACATTTAGGTGTATCCTTCATGCAAAACATTTATTGGTTAGACGTGAACAGGCATGAGATTGTTTTGTTCCTTGAGTTTTTGATGTCAGAAATTTGCTGATTTCAGAGCTTTTGATGTTAGAGATTCTGCAATATTCTTTTATTTTCAGCCTGTTTTTGGGTGTTTAGTACATGCTATTCCAGAGTTTTCCATGAATGTGCACTCTCATGCCTGCTTGAATCAAAAACTTAATTACAGAATAAATCAATATAATGATCTAATCCTGTAATGAAAGATTTGGTTCTATATAACATTGGGTAGATTTTAACGGGTTCGCCGTCAGACAAGTTTTGATCAAAACTTCTGTCCAACGGCGAACCCGTTAAAGTCTACCAATTGTTATGAATTCCCGTTGTAAAAGCCTTTCTCAAAACAAAAAATA
>JXSR01S032569.1:51571-65742 GCA_000969725.1 Ophiothrix spiculata | reverse complement strand
GGGGGGGGGGGAACGTCAATTTTTTTACCTGATGGATGGGGGGAACCTGAAATTTTCTCTGAAGCCACAGGGGGGAACGTGAAAAAAAGTGGGGGGAAAATGTGGAAATCCTCCTTCCCCCCCCCCTGGCGTAAATAATGACCACTCCCTAAGGAGCCCTGTCCGATTGGGTCAGCATTTTTCAAACTTTCTGAGATTTTGGTACCAAATTAAAATATTCCTCATATTTTTCTCATTACCCGTGTGAAATGTTACGGCTGAAACATGTTACGTTTCGGAGATATAGGCCTAGTGAAAATGTGTTAAAATTATTAATATTATGGTAACCATAATATTACTTACACAGTTAAGTATAGGCAAATGGAAAATCTAAAATTGCTCATAAAATCAAAATGACTTAAGTTTGAAATTGAAGCATCTAAAGTAGTGATCTTTCATATAAAAGTGGAAACTAAAATTTGGAAAATCGGATCATGTACCTTTAATTTTATATTATGATTAGCCTAAATACCAGGCACCAGTCTAACTTTTTGACCTTTTGTTTTCCATTTTTTTTTACAAAGGGGTCAATGTTCACAGATAAGGCAAATATTAATCTGCCACGTTGGCCCGACCGTCAGTGCATTAATTGCTACACGCGTTATTCCCTAAGTGTTGTTTGACCTGGTAGAAAGGTAAGATCAAGTCACTGTCAATTAAAGATCTTTTCTGACAATAAATTGAAAAACTTCTTTCTGTATTTGAAAGCTGATAATCATGATTTAAGGCCTATGCGCCTATTATCATCCATGCTCACTGCTCAGGCTTGCCTGCACAGCTGCACCTGAATTCGGCAAGCGTCAAGCGTGACACCAAGTTGACCTTTATAAGTAACGTAGATCTGATGATGGACTATACCATACTCGTGAATATAATGTTTTGCGTCAAGACTTCGTTAGTATTATTAACAACAATGATTGATAAATTCCCAGGTCAACATTATTATAAAAATATAACTGGCAATGCATGATTATTACGCTGGAATCAATGAGAAAGGCAGTAGACTGATAATCATATTATGAATAATTGCCTGTGAAAAAATCGTTCAAAGTTTATTTGATATAAAACTTTGGTTTGTATCGAATATTCGGACATACTGAAGGAATGTCAACTCTGTGTTTATCCATCAAAGTGTAAACATAACGTGGCCGCCCATTTACCTTGGAAGTTGTACATGTTGTAGAGCTTTAACGCCTCATCTCATTTTAATAACAAAAGAGAACAGGTTCCATTTCCACTCAAGCATGAAATTGGGAAACATGTCTCAGGTCTCCGTTCGCCCAGTTCATCTAGCACGATGGCTCATCATTATTCTCATTTTAGGGTCGATTTTGTTTTGGTATTTTCAGCGGCTGAAATCAAGACAAGAACTAGCGGAGAGCAACCGGGCACTTGAATACAAGATGCCGCCTCCATCGCTAAGTGTCGAAGATGGTCCAGAGTTTGTGTTGGATGGCAAGAAGCTGCGTATTCTTTCAGGGAGTATCCATTATTTCAGAATTGTACCAGAGTATTGGGAAGATAGACTGATGAAGATGAAAGCATGTGGATTGAACACAGTCACTGTGTAAGTTCTAGTCTTGAAAGTTCAAATACCATACTCGGACACATTCAACGTTGAATGTTGAATGAAAGTTGGAATTTCAAAATCCAGGTTGAAAAGTTCTGAAATATTTCAACCTCAAGAGATAGTCTTGTCACCTTGACTTGACTTAGTGTCAAGTCATGGGAAATGCTATGTAGTAAAACGGCCATTTTAAGCATGTCATAAAGATATCATCTTCGCCTTCGGACTAAGTCCACACCTCAAATTCAGCCAACATTTTGAAGCTGTTCACAAATTTTATAATCAGTATGCTGCTTGAGAGTATTGTGCATCTTTCATGATAGGTGATTTGTTTTATTTGGAATCAAAATGTGTGAATTTGGAGCCCAAACTTACCTTGTATCTTGTGGCATACCCAGTTCTGGGAGGATAATTTTTCTGAATTATCCTCCCAGCTTTCAGCCTGACGTAAAAAGCTGTGTAGTAAACTGGCATTGTTTACATTCTCCAAATAGCCCATTCTACAATATTTTTGAAGCTTCTAAGTCAATGTAGTGTTTCCATATGCCCAAACTAAAATTTATAACATAGGCCTACAATTAAAAATCACTTACCTACTCTGAAACTTATAAATACATTCCATATCCTTCCTTCCTCAAATTTCTGACACATGTCAAAGACTGTCAAAATGGCTGTCATGTTGTACAATGGAAAATGACATAAATTAAAATTCTGTAGAATTATCCCAATGATATAAAGTACATGTGTCATGTACATAATATATTTAACCATGATTTGTACAGGAAGGCTTTGGTTTCAGACTTGGAAATAGTCTAAAATGAAATTGACCTTTGACTTCAATATTAATTAGCTATGCTAAAGTTTCTGATTGGCTCTCTCAATACCATGCGATTTGGAGGAGGTATTTTCAACAAACAAATTCCATGTGCTCAGAACCGTTGGGGCGTTACTTTGTGATTGGGTTTCCAGTGGCTAAGTTCAGGTTATTTTATTGATAAGTAAACATTTTTTTAGCCTTGGGTATGGTACTATATTCTCATATACAGAGGGTGTTTGCTTTGGATAATTTTTATGTAATGAGTGTGTTTTATGACTTTTGACCTTACTTTTGACTTTGGTTATGGGGCTTGTTGAAAAAAATATTTCAAATAGGAATAGCAACTTATGATGAAATGGTGCTTGAAGGTAAGCTTACAATTTTTAACTCTAAAATTTTTGGAATAAACTTAACATTTTTGAAAAACAATTATGACAAAATGAATTATGAATATCTTAACTTTTATGTATGTTGCAAATTAAACATAAAATGAATTGATACATGATAAAAAATGATGAATATTTGTTGCCTAGTCAAGCATTTTGCAAAGTGACTCTATGCAATTCCTTACACATGGGAAACACTTGGTACTGTCATACACGTGTAATCTTGTGGCATTGGGTTTCCGAATTTGACAAACTTTATGTAGGCCCATGGGCCATGAAAGTTAATTCCCAGTTTCCCGTAGTATTCAGCTCTCATCCGTGACGAGGTGAAATTCATTACAGTGTATTCACCTACATTTCATTATTCACTGAAATTTAAGTAATTCGCGGAACATGTGAGCGTGTGTACCTCTATACTCTTGAGGTACAGTTTTTGACTACCATACTCATGAAATTGTTCCGTTTCTAAAAAGCACTTTCATCTGTAGCGATGAATCTTACTTTCAAAATTATCCATAAAAACTCAACAAAAACATTCTTTTCTTGCATGAAATAATGAATTAATTTGGGATTTTAACTTTGGTGACGCGGTCCAAAAAAAGTAACGCGGGCTGCAAACGGGAAACTGGGAATCAACTTTCAAGGGCCTTATATCCAGATTTTGGGTGATAAATTTCATCTTTGGGTTTAAATCATGTTTGTTATGATTCTAGACTAAAAAGATGTTGCCAATGGTGAGAGGATTTTTTTACGTTTTTTATTTTTCAAATATTTCATGTCAAAACTTAGAAAGCTGAAATTATGGCAGTTTTACTATGTACACATAATTCCCATGACTGTTTTACTACACATAATTCCCATGACTTGACACTAAGTCAAGTCATGGTGCCAGGACTACCTCAAGAGAATGTTTTCATTGGTAATCATATGATCCTTATCATGTAATTTCATTCTTTCTAAATTAAAGGAGCCCTGTCCGATTGGGTCAGCATTTTTTCAAACTTTCTGAGATTTTGGTACCAAAATGTTCCTCATATTTTTCTCATTGTCCATGTGAAATTTTACGGCTGAAACCTGTTGCGTTTTGGAGATATGTGAAAATGTGTGCAAAATTATTAATATTATGGTAACCATATAATATTAAATATTATTTACACAGTAAAGTATATAGGCAAATCTATTCTCAGCTATTCATAGATGTTGTCCAAGACCTCATGATGGTGCAGCACGTCGAAGGTTACACGAGAAGCAGAGAAGGACAAAAATCTTCCCTCTTAGACTGCATATTTACTCAGGAAGACAACCGCATCCAAGATCTTGTCCACAAACAAGCAGTGGGGAATAGTGATCATGACTCTCTCACGTGGACGTATCTATGCAAGGCACATATTATCCAATCCAAGAAAGCAAGGCGAAACTTTAACAAAGGTAACTACAGCAAGAAGAAACAGTTTTTATATATAGATTGGGAGAAGAGAATGGAAGGCAAATCATGTGATGAAGCGTGGAAGGTATTTCGATGTGAATATGAATCTGCTGTTGAGAAATATGTACCTAACAAGAGGGCCGATACAAAGAAGTCACCAGCATGGATGAAAGCAGGAGTGAAAAAAGCAGTAGAGAAAAAACATCACCTTTATATGAAATACAGGAAGACAGAGAGATAAAAAGACTACTTAGAGTATGTAAAACAGAGGAATATTACCAAGAATGCTGTTGTAAAAACTCAGACAAACTTTGAAAAGAAACTAATGAAAGAATTTAAGAACAAGCCAAAGCAACCCTACAACTATGTCAGAGAAAAACAGAAGGTAAAACAGGAATATCCAGGCTTTCGATTCCGTCCCACATAGGAGGCTAGTTGCCAAGATGGAAGCATATGGTTTAAAAGGAAAGATCAGTGCTTGAGTACGAGATTTCCTCATCGGTAGAAAGCAGCAAGTGATAGTAGGAGACACAGAATCTGACTGGTCAAATGTTGTTAGTGGTGTCCCCCAAGGTTCTGTATTGGGGCCAATATTATTTGTCATCTACATCAATGACTTACCATGCAATGTTCAGTCCAACATATTGATGTTTGCCGATGACACCAAACTCTTCAGAAAAATTCATAGTGATGAAGATCACCTTGCCATGCAACAAGACTTAATAGACTCCCTGCAAGAATGGTCAATGAAGTGGCTCCTCAAGTTCAACGCTAGCAAATGTAAGCGAATGCACATGGGAAGAACCAACGATGGAACAAGTTACAACTTGGGAGGCGACGCCATTCCACACGACAGTGAAGAAAAAGATCTTGGTGTGATTATATCAGAAGATGGGAAATCAAGCAGACAGTGTGCAAGTGCAGCTAACAAGGCTATGAACAGACTGAGAGTTATCAAACGAACATTCAAGCACTATGACAAGAAATGCTTCATCATGTTATACAAAACCTACATTCGTCCTCATTTAGAGTACGCTGTCCAAGCATGGAATCCTCATTTGAAGAAGGATATCGCCGTTTTGGAAAAGGTACAGAGAAGAGCTACTAAAATGATTCCAAGCCTCAAGCATCTTAGCTACCACCAGCGACTAAAAGAGACAAATCTGTACAATTTAGAACAAAGAAGAATGAGAGGTGATCTTATTGAGACTTTTAAGATCCTAAATGGTTTGGAAGGAATCCACAAAGTCAAGCTCTTTAAATCAAATCCATGGAATAATAGAAACAGAGGACACTCTTTCAAACTGTACAAGCCTACACTTCACAAAGGATTAAACATAAGGAGCAACTTCTTCTCTGTGAGAGTGATATTAAACTGACCACAAACCAATTCAAGCAGCAGCTTGATGATTATTGGAATGAATCAGGATATGGGGTTGTAAAGGCTTAGCCTACTTTTTACCCATCAAACTTAAGTAGTAAATGAAAAATTATACAAATTTGCTCATAAAATCAAAACGGTTGTTCCGATTTGACTGAAATTTGAAATTGAAGCATCTTCAGTGATGATCTTTCATATGACAGTGAAAACTTATATTTGAAATATCGGACCATGTACCTTTATTAGCAAGGTGTTGTTTAAATACAAATTTTCCAGTGGATCAATATTTGGTTTATTCAGAGTCTTGTTGATATGCATCCATCAACCCCCATTAACTCACAGTCTTTACATGTAGGCCTATGAGGAATAGCGCATGAAAAAGAATGGGTATCGTGCGATGCATATTGATAAACTCTGAATATACTATAACAGAAATATTTCGAAATTAACCTTTTATCTGCAGAGGGGATGCTTGATAATAACAGACAACAAGCAAAAATTTTGATCAAAATCAACAGAAATGTCAAAAATTAGAATATCATGTCCTGTTTTGATCTTGGGTACATGAGGCTTTTCCCTGAAGTTTTTATAAATTTGTCAGGAAAAAAGTTCATTTTTGGTTGTTCAAAAATTGGCTTTTTCATCATGGAATGCAGATAAATCAAGAGAAATTTAAATTTTTCATTGGGTCTGCTAATTAAGCCAAATCCAGGCGGCGTAGGGCACGATTAATAGAAGCCACTAGATTTAGGGACGAGGGAAAGTCAAATTTCATTTTGGGGCAAAAGTGGGGAGACGAGGATTTTGTAAGGGGGGCTCCCGCCCCTTGACCCCCCTGGTTACACCAATTTGGATATGTTTTTCGTTTATTTCTACTGGCCAAATCCAAGATCCAAGATTTAAACTATAGAGGGCAGTATTTATTGTTGTTACCAACAATAACTAAAAATGAATTCAAATTTAAATATTTTGAGAAATTAGATGTTGAGTTTGACAATGAAACTTACCGCTAACACTTCAAATGACGCAAATAATCTCGAAATGTTTTGAAAAAAGTTGGGGATGATGTTGACGTTAACATGCCCAGTGCCATTATAAACTTCAAATATTCAATGTTGAAAAATAGTTGAGTTGAATTTTTCAATGCTTTGTCAATTAGGCACACGTAGCCAGGATTTTTGCTGGGGGCGGGGGTTGCTGAACCACAAAAGATCCTGTCAGAAAAAATATGCAAAATTTAGACCTCACATTGTTTTGGTTTGATCAGGAAACTTTGATGTGCATGCAGTGCTATTCTTGGTTCAGTGCTGATTAAAATTATTACATTTTAGTGCTTAATTTTCAGGGCTGATGAATAGAATTTTGTAAACTATGCTATTTTTATACATATTCTTTACATATTTCAGATATGTTCCGTGGAATAAACATGAAGAAGTGAGGGGAGATTTTGACTTTTCTGGAATCCTAGATATAGAGTAAGTCTACAAAAAGCACTACTGGAGCCTTGATTGTTTAGGCTAACAAGGCCTAGATATTGAGTGTGGACAATTGGTCTTCAGTTACAATTAATGGAACTGATGAAGCCTTGCAGGGTTAGAATTTCATTGCAGGTGATCGAGAACCAAAGTTGTTTCGTGCAAAAGAACTTTGTGAGAACCATGCATTGTTTCCCATAAATTCCCCTTGTCAATATTTTTTTCAATACGGTACCGTTACTGTGAAAATGCGCCTCTTTCAACGTTAAAGATGTGTTGTTAAATTATAAATGATAATTTTCAGGCCTCCTAATAAGTTGATTCTTCCACCCATGCAAAATTGACAAATGAGGGAAACACAATACCTTTGTATGTTTTCATTTGTCAGCTGGAAGATAATTATATGTACTGTACCAAGAAGGTGTGCTTTCACAAAAAGTATTTTTAAAACATTACATAGTTTTTATCTTCAGATGATAGTCAAAAGAGGAACTATATTTGGAATAAAAGATACAATGAACTATTGCATAAACGTGGTTAAAAAAATTTCTTTTTCACATTTCAATGACACTTTTGCAGGAACCAAAACTGGTTCTCGCCGTTTGTTCAAAACTGGTTCTCACTGTTTGTTGTTTGCGAGAACCGGTACTCGGGTTCTCGCCGAAATTCTAGGCCTGCCTTGTTTGTTTAGGATTACAGATCATAGATATAGATGTGTCTACAAAAAATATTGGTGAAGCCTTGATTGTTTAGGTTTAAACAGAGCCTAGATAGGCCTATAGAGTATAAAGTCAACAAAAAGCACTGCTGGTCATGTTTTTTAACCTGGGCACCCTGAAATGGTGGAGTTGTTACATTTCAACCTCAATATATGACTTTGCCACATGTATTTTCGCAATGCTCTGTCATACACACTTGATCTTGGTCTCATTTGAAAGCTTATTTATTTAGCTATTAATATCAGAAGAAAAAAAGTTAAAAAGATGTTTCTACTAATTGATACAGTTCATTAAGCATAATTAGTCAGGGGTGGAGGATGCGGTAGAGGAGGATGCGGTAGAGGAGGAGGAGTATATAGTGTATGTACAGTGTGCATTATAAAACTAATAAATCAAGCAATTTAATAACTCTTTGCTGTTGTTCTAAGTTTGTTAATATGTAATAGATACATTTTGCTCATAAATTTAGTACAGTTATTGATTAGTGATTATTAATAAGGTCTCAATTACAGATTTTAGTAATCATAAAACGAGTAAATTTGTTTGTAATTTTCCGAAAATCTCGCAAAGTAAAATGCAATTAAATGTTTTTAACAAAGTAAAGCTTACATTTATTATTAACTGAACAAGCCCATTAATAAAGTTCAAATCCATGGAATATTATAAAGTTTTTATGTAAATTACATGGCTCTGACTGGTAAAAATAAAAGAATTATGGTATATTATTCTTTTATGGCCGTGATCTGATCTTTAATTTTAAGCTTCTTAATATGTTCAAACAGTTTATCATAATGAAAATATAATCAGTAGGCCTACTGAGTTGCTGGTAATACAGATACAATAGTCATTAGTCTAAAAAAGCATTTCATGTTTGTACATATAACTGTAAAATGTAGGCCTACATGTTCGAGAGGAAATTTTCCTTCAAAATATAAGGATAAAACTTTTGAGACACTCTGTATGTAAAATAAACATTCAAATATATAGGTAAATAGTATATAATTATTAGGAAAGGACTTGAAAGGATGTCAAATGGGAATAATCTACTTGAAAAAAATGTCTTCCTAATGTTTACATGTTCGCAATTAACAATTTTATTGAAAAATGTAGTAATTTTTGACCACCCTGTATATATGACAAAACATTAACAAAATAAGTTTAATTTGATATACCTGAGTGGGTATTGGTCTTAGCTACATAAGCAGAATATACATTTGCCATATATGCCTGCCTTGTGTGTACTGTAGCAAAAAACAATAAACTAGGTTTTTACATTATTTTTGTTCGTTTCACCCCATATATTTTTGAGCCACCCTGTATATTAGACTTCATATCTTAATTTTCAAAATCCTTGTTCAATAAGCTTTTAGAAAATGTATACTTTCATAGACTTCAAATGCACACTTTTTGAGATACATTAGATTAAAGGTCAATAGGGACTATATTTCCTTAAAATACACATGTAACACATGTACAAAGGAGTCCCAGGTTAAAAAACATGACCTGCGCACTGAAGGCTTGATTGTTCAGACTAACAGATCTATAGGCCTAACAACTAAAAGCACTGCTGATCTGTTAGCCTAAACAGATCCTCGATATAGAGGAAGTCCACAAAAAGCACTGCTGAAGCCTTGATTGTATATGCTGCAAGATTTGTTTGTTTTACTTTAATAGCAAAATGTAGATTATTTCCATGATCATTTTATTCCAACCCATCTGACAAAAAGTCATTATTCAATTTCATCTGAGTTATAAATTTAAATTACCAGTATGAATCAAGATTAAAAAGTTGTTACTCAAAACATGTTTGTTAATTGAGTGAAAAATGCTTGAATCCTTAATTTCTTTACATTGTGCGAAGACAATAACTTTATATATTCAGACTAAATTTAGACCCAAGCAACTCACACGAGATGAGCAAGGACGAGCCGAGGCCTTAACCCGAGGCAATTCAATACCATTATGAGTAGTCATTATTGATAAGATTGTTAAGTACATATTGATATTATTGACCACTATATTAATACATTTTTGCCACGGATGAGCGAAATGTGAAGGTAGGGCCGGCCACCACTTTATGGCTCGGATGGGCCGAGCCATCGCTCGTCTCTAAATTGATTATGTTCCTGAACAATATATTGGTATATGTGTGTAGGAAAAAGAATCCAAAGGATACCTTCAATGTATGATGGCTGGGTATATACCTCATGTCCTAAGGACTGCAAATAGTTGCATACTATATTATATGTATTATTTTAAAGACCTACAGGTGCCCAGAAAAAAAATCATATACATGTGTGAACACAAGTTGTTTTCTTCAACCATAAATATGGCCAAATATTAGCAAAATAACCAGATATTGCGGCATGAACGTATATTATTTTGTACCCAAAGTGTATTGAAGCTATCATTTCATTTAAATGTTTGTAATTATTTCATGTTTATCAATTCTCTTGTAGGAAATTTCTGAGTATTGCAAAGAAAGTTGGGTTGTATGTGATTCTAAGACCGGGACCATACATATGTGCTGAATGGGAATTTGGAGGCTTACCAAGGTACAGTAACCCTGTGTGAAAATGTAACTTTTAAAGATAAAAAGAATATGACCTGTGTTTTAACAGTACATGCCAGCCAAAGTGCCAGCATCAGTTTTTCAAAGTGATTGGATCAGACTTCAGTGTTGTAATCAGAGCTGGACATTAACATCAAAACCAGGTGAGATTAGAAAGTTACCTGTCCGACTGGCATTTGTGACTGTACCATTTCTAGAGTAATATGTACTATTTCAAATAATTTCATGTTGGGCAGGTAACTTTGAAAACTTACCAACCCAATAGATTAACACAAAAAATACCAATGTCCATATTTACAAACCTCCTTAACTGCTAGTCTTTAACCCTCTCACCAATTAAAAGTATTGGTACCAACTTGAAAACTTTAATATTGGTCGAGGTGATGAGCACATAGACTAAACTACGCTGCTTTATTCATAAGTTTCTACTCATGATTTCTACATGCCCGAATATGAAATAAATTTTGCTGATAATTTTTGGCACATCAGCCAAGTCTCATCGTTTTTAATCAAAATGTACCAGGTTCAATATGACACCAATTTGCATCAAATGAGCTTTTACCCTAGTGATTTGAAAATTGAAACATCACCATTTTAGAACCCACCACTAACTCATCAATTTGAATATTGATACATTTAGATTACAAATAGATGAGATTTAGTTGACCTGTCAGAAATTATCAGAATAACTTTAATTTAATTCATCTGCAGGCATGTAGAAATCATGGGTAGAAACTTGTGATATGCAGTATCTTGCTCAAGGACACTTCGTCATTTGAGTGCAAGAAAGTTGTATCTGCGATGGCTGCCCTAAGTTATATTTATTTAACACCTGGTCACAAGAATATGAAAAATCCCTCAAAATTCCACTGTCTTTTATCAGTGGTTCTTGAAATGGTTCTTCAGGTGACGGTGTCACCTGAAGAATCATTTCAAGAACCACTGACCCAAGACTGGAGATTATACAATGTGCAATCCAAATTTATGACAAATGGCAGCTATTGCAGATACGAATTTCTTGCACTCACATGACGACTTCATCTGCCTCTCAGAATATTCAAACTAGAACTTGTCCAGTTCCTTCGCACCAATAAACCTGTGAACAAAATCATCCTCTGACATATCGTGAGCCGTCCAGGCTTGGCTAGTCACGGTGGGTTTTGCTCAGTATAGGCCATGGGAAATTAGATGAAGGCTCAGTCAGAGCTAATTCAAACCCATGACCATCAATGGCCCACAAAGAGTTTATTTATAAGCCTACATAGCCTAGTTGCACTAGGTCATATTTGCATGTCTTGAAATCTATGTAAATTCATAAAACAATCTTACCAGGTCTCAAAAAGGGTTTCTCAAAGATATATAAAGATTAACCACAAATATAGAGGTAATAGAGGCCCTGCATGTAACGTAGAATCCCGTGAATATGGCGGATTGTTCAAATGCATTCAATAGAAGTGTGACCATTACCACCCACTTCAGATTGTCCCATCCATAAAAATGCACCATTATCAGAAGTTAATTACAACATCTTGAATGGACTACGGTACGCCATGTTTATGGGAAAGGTCATCAGTTCAAATCCTTTGTTTGGTACCAATAGATAAAAGCATGCAAGGCCTCTAAAATGATAATTACGAATACAACAAATTCTGTAAATTACCTTTAATTTTTACTTTTGACTTTTTAGCTGGCTTTTACAATATGATGAAATGCAAGTCAGGTCTACATACCCTCTGTATCTTGAGGCAGTTGACCAGTACTTCAAGGAACTCATACCAAGAGTTACTAAATTCCAGGTGAGTGTTGAGGTTGAGCTCGGGGGTGGTGGGGGGCTAGGGGTGTAAGGGGTGCTACTCAAGTCAGGTCTACATACCCTCTGTATCTTGAGGCAGTTGACCAGTACTTCAAGGAACTCATACCAAGAGTTACTAAATTCCAGGTGAGTGGTGAGCCCGTATAATGGTAAGGGAACCCATCCATGTACTGAATCATTGCTGATTTTGAGTCAAATATATTCAAAATTCCAAATTTGTGCTTTGTTGACATTAGGAACTGAGTGAGAAGTGTCTTGTGGCGATTTCTGTATTTTTCTTAATTGCTGCAGGGGACAACTACATGTAGTTGATGGGATATTTTTGCTACTCACAGTTTCCCAATTACTTGCTGTCAACTGAACTTTTTTCATTAATATTGTAAGCTCAAAACCCTCCCCACAAATTTGGATGATCATGCATGTGTAGTGATTTCAAGTTCAGCAATTTTCTTTTCATAAAATATTGTGAAATTTAAGTACTCCCTATTTATCGACTAACTGTGACAGGAAAATACTAAAGGTTGCTAATTTCTAGTAGAATGTTGAACTTGTGTTTCTTTAAATTTTGATCAATAGAAAACACATTTTCTCAAATACAAATTGCTATTTGAATAAATGCACTTGGTACATGTCATTTGTAAATAATTATGTACTTTTCCTTTGCATAAATATTGTAAATAATCAATCATTGCATGAGAGCATGTTTTCATTTATTGTTATATTTCATTGTTGTTGCTAATGATTGCATTTCAGTATTCAAGAGACCATGGACCAATCATAGCTGTCCAAGTAGAGAATGAATTTGGTTCCTATGGCGACGATAAGCCGTATCTCAAACATATTAAAGAGGTATAGTATTCATTAATAATGATTTTTTTCCAAATGATATGATTTAAGAAATTGCTTGTAGTCAATTTGATTGCACTACTGTTGCATAATATTTCCCAAAACTTTCATTATTTTTCTGAAACCTTTATTTCTTCAAGAAAAATATAAATTTGTTTTTGGTTCAAATTGTTAGGCTTCTCATAATGATCAAGTTTTCTTGGGTTGTTTGTATGGTACATTGCTAATAATTAAAATATTGGCATTGCCTACTCAAAATATATACTGAATGCTCTTATATCCAATAATTTTTGGCTTTTGCATCAAGACATCTTTTAAGAGTGTTTTAACTCTAACATTAATCAAAGAGATAATGATTTTCCAACAACAATCTATGACTGCAGATGTAATAATGATATTCAATAATGAATAATGAAACAGTCACCTACTCAAGTCATGAAAAGTATGAAACAGGAAACTGGGAACAACTTTCATTAGCCTTATTTGTCATCTGGTTCCAGGGATTGACAATTCTCTTTTAAACTTCAAAAGAATTTGCAATTTTTATCACTTCATAATTCAAAATCAATATTTCCAACATCTGAGTCATTCCCCCTGATCATGTATACCACTGGACAGTGTTATTTCTATGTGACTGGTTCGTCTGTTGTCTTGACTCCCATGACAACATATTTATAAAAGCACTGCTTATCTTTGAAATTGAACATTAATTGATGAATGCTTAATTTGATCATGTTGTCTATCTCCAGGGGTGAGGGGGGTCACTCAAATTTGTGTTTGGTAGGTTTTTTTTGCACACATTTCTGAAACTAGAGTCTAAGGAACTGCATTTGCCTTTGAAAAGGGGGTCTATCTAGAGCGCTTTGACAAGTACTGATTGGCGCTTTGACAATCTCTAAAAACAAAGAAATACATTATGAATACACTGAGAAATAGGCAAGTTTGGTGCCTTCCCCTACAATCTTTGTCTCGGCTGAAAATTTTCAGAAGAGACATATAGCATTCCAATTTTCTGTCCGCCGTCCACAAATTTTGTCCGGAGCAAATCTCGGAAACCGCATGCCCTACATTAATGATATTTGATGACTGGGTAGACCCGGAGCCGAACTGGATCCAGCAACAATTTCGGC
>JXSR01S032568.1:12178-39000 GCA_000969725.1 Ophiothrix spiculata | reverse complement strand
TGTAACAGTTCTAGTGAACGTATTCTTAGATGATATCCTAGAAATTTGCTTATGGTGGATAACAAAAATCAAATATTTGACTGTTCATCCCAAACAAGCCGTAGATGCCAACTCTTGTCATTTTCACTTGTTTAATTATTTGCAAAGACCGCGCTTTAAGCACTGATTAAAATGACACCTTAATGAACTTCACACGATTTCAAGAAGTCAAGTTATGGTCCGTCAAAGGTTGTCAGGGAGTAAAACGTATTAAATGCGTTCAAAGATCAGTAAGCCCTATATGCTCTGTTGATTGTCTTAAAAATATGCAGATTCATTTCACATTTCCTATCATTTTCTTGAAATGAAACTTTGCTGCTATAATAGTAGGCACTAGGATTTTGAATCTGACAAAAATCAATTTTGGCAAAATTAAATACGACCTTGACATGTATTTTCACCGTAGCGCAAAATTAAGTTTCTGGCATTTACGGCTCATACGGGCTGGAAAGTCACATATTATTGACATCAATGTTCTAAAGAACATGCTGTTTTGGTCTTGCTAGGTAAAAATCCTGTTATTTTACGGCTTTCAAGTTTCTAAAAGTCCCGGGGGGGGGGGGGTAACTGATATTGGTTTCCGGGTAACCACCCGAGTTCCGCAGGTTCCGAAGGTGACCCTATGTGAGACCAAAAATTTGCAAAAATGGATGAAATGATACCCTATCTGAGACCATAAATCTTCCTTATCTGTTCGAATGGACACCCTATCCGGGACCATGCCTGTTCAAATGAATACCTTATCTGAGACCGTGACGAAATAATTATTACAAGAAATCATAGGTAAAATGTAACGGTACACCATTTGAACACTCTTAAGGAGTGTGTCTAGGTATTTGAAGCAATTTAAGGCACCATTATCATTTTTTCAACCATTTCTTCATAGTTTGATACCTTATCAGAAACTGAAAGGCCAAATTTGATACCCTATGTGAGACCTTCAGAGTACCAGGTCAATTTTGATACCCTATATATTGCAAGTCTCGAGACCTGTCCAGGTCTCGCTTTTTTGGTAACGCGGGTGGTTACCCGGTCAAAATACCCAGTTACCCCCCTGGGCTAAAAGTCCCCAGAAAATGCGCTACCGGGGAAATGACATTTTACTGGCAGCACATTTTCTAGGGACTTATAAAGTATGTCGTGAACTTACGGACTTTTTACAATTAGCATGATTAGATTTAGAATTAACGTCTGAATTATTTAACTTATACCCCCTTAACATCTGGGAAAGCATTTACCATTTATTCTTATTAGAGTGAGGTGACAGAAAAGAGGTACGAGATACAGGGGGGGGGGCATAATGTTTATTTTTAGATCACAATGAAACCAATGTAAATCTCAATCATTCTTTTAAAGGTACTTTTTGCATTAAATTATTTTGTTAAATATTTTTAAAACCTCAAATCCGTTGGGGTTGCAGTACTAAACAACAGGTTTATGTGCAATGAGAAATTATTTTACTGTGTCCTACCTAGATGGGTTCTATGGACCATAGGTAACATCACTAGTAGGGTCACACAAAATGGGATCCTGTGAGATGGGGTAAAAGTCATTGCAGGGGTCGAATCTTGTTTAAAAAAAAAACATTCTAACATGTTCCTCTCATCAAAAGCAGAAAAGGTATACTTACACCCATCTTTGATGAATAATTCAAGAGTTATATCCGAAAAAAAATGAAAGGTCATAACCAAGGGTCATGAGATGGGCCTCAGACTCAAAACGGTCAAGTGTCCGATTTTGATATAAAATTGGATGGATTGAGTATGATACACAGAGATATTGGTCGAGCTATGAGTTTTTAAAAAAATTGTGCGAGTCGATAGCCGAGCACAATTTTTTCATACT
This sequence comes from Ophiothrix spiculata, assembly GCA_000969725.1. NCBI lineage: Eukaryota > Metazoa > Echinodermata > Ophiuroidea > Amphilepidida > Ophiotrichidae > Ophiothrix > Ophiothrix spiculata. Next base: position 37,116 of record JXSR01S032568.1, on the reverse strand, counting down.
CATAGCAAGACCAATATATATGTGTATCATGCGAAAGAAATTATCAAATTTTATCATTATAATGTTTTGAGAATCTGAACCAAAAATATCAATTTTCAACTTGAAAATTTTGAACTAAAAAATTTTGAAACTCAGAAATTTGAAATTTTGAAATTCGAAAATTTGAAACTTGAAAATTTTGAACTAGAAAATTTGAAGTTCAAAAATTTGAAACTCGAAAATTTTGAACTCGAATATTTGAAACTCGAAAATTTAATTTTCAAAAATATGAAACTTAAAAATTTTGAACTCAAAAATTTAAAAAAATTTTGAACTTGAATATTTGAAACTCACAAAATTTGGAACTCGAAAATTTTGATCTCAAAAATTTGAAACTCAATTTTGAACTCAAAAATGTTGAACTCGAAAATTTGAAACTCAACAATGTGAACTCGAATATTCAAAAATTTGAAACTCGTAAATTTTGAAACACAAAAATGTTGAACTCGAAAATTTGAAACTCGACAATGTGAACTCGAAAATTTGAAACTCGAAAATATTGAACATGAATATTCAAAATTTGAAACTCAAAATTGTTGAAAAATTTTGAACTCAAAAATTTGAAACTCAGAAAATTTTCATCTCAAAAAATTGAAACTCGAAAATTGAAACTCATAAATGTGAAACTCAAAAATTTCGAACTCTAAATTTGAAACTCAATTATTATGTATTGAGAATCTGTCACCCTATTCTTTTTTATCTCTATGTACCAACCAAGGAAGTTATAGCTTTTTATAACTTCCTTGGTACCAACACATACGCTTCGGTGTTAAGGTACTTTTATTATTTTTAAAATCAACAAGGAAAATTAAGAGAATCACTTAAAATCACAATAATGATACTATAATAATGCAAAATAAAATTGTAATATTACCCACAAGAGAACAGGCGGTGGCGGACACGATAAATAGCATCAACTAGATTTAGGGACGAGGGATTTCTAAAACGCAAATTTAGGGTACGATTTACATGTATTTCTATTGGGTCACGTGACACACGTATTGAAGGAAAAATTTCCAAAGATCATATTTTTACCTTTCCTTAAAAAAATACAAAAGTGTTCTTAGGCCAAAAAAAAAAAAAGTTTGTTTCTGGTAATGCATGCTTGAAAAGTAAATGCGGTATGCGGCTTTTTATTTTTTATATTTCGAAAATGTAATGCGATATGCGGTTTTCCTTTTTTTTTATACAAAAAATGCAGGATTCTCAGGAAGAAAAACACATTAAAACAATGCTCTTGGTTTGTTCCATAGAGGCTTTATATATAACTGTAGCCTTTGTTATTGTAATAGGTATTGAGTATCCATGTAATCTTACCTAAATATGAGTATTTTCCTGTATCTCCAGACATATGAACAATTAAATTGCCGACTAATTGATAGGCTGAGAGTACCTGAATTGGTGTTCGTTTGTTTTTACGCAAGTCTCCAGTAAGCTTTTTACAGAATTTGGTGGGTTTTTTTAAATTATTTTTTTTGGATGCGAAATATCAAAAAAAAAAAAAAAATTATGCGGGAAATATGTAACTAAACAGAAACGCGCGTGTGTTACCAGAAACGAACTTGTTTTTTTATTTGGCCTTATAGTAATCAACATAATTATGTCATTTCAAATCTGCTGGGGTTCACGCGTGAACCCCACTTTTTATTTACGTTATCATATTTTTTTACCGATTATGAAAATAGTTTTAGTGATCATCCCGGAAGTAGTATTTTTCCACGAATCCCAACGGCTTCACGCCAGAGGCGGTATAGAACATGACGTCACTGGGGATCGGCTACGATGCTGCGTATACCGTCCGGCAACCAGTAATAGTTGCCACGACCACCCTCCTCTGCAAGAGAATAAGCAATGCAAATATGCCATCCTGTCATCCTATTCTTTACAATCTGAAAACCTCAAGTGAAACCGGTGACCAATTACCCTTACACTTGGACACCTCTGCATCACATTATGTTGTCACTCCATACATTGCTATGTTAAAACTGTGAATGTGTATTGAAGTTATCATAAATGTGGAAGATATACTTTCTCAAACTTTCAGAAATGATTTTAAGGATATAATGGTTCTTGTTGTCATTTTTGATTTTCAAATATTCAAGTTTCAAATTTTTAAGTTCACAATTTTTGAGTTCAAAATTTTGGTGTTCAAAATTTTCGAGTTCAACATTTTCGAGTTCAAAATTTACAAGTTAGAGTTCAAAATTTTTGAGTTTCAAATTTCGGGTTGAACATTTTAAAGTTTTTTCTATCATACTTTGATTTAGATTCTAAAAACATGATAATGATAAAATTGGATGGATTCTTTTGCATTGATACGCAGATATATTTCTTACTTAATCCATCCAATTTTATATAATTATTATGTCCGTTTTCCAAAAAAATTGTAAAGGGATATCGGACAGAATACAAAATATCAGATTTTGAACATAATAATGATAAAATTGGATGGATTTTTTCGCATGATACTCAAAGATATTGGTCTCGCCACAATTTTTAGAAATATTGAGCTTGACGATGCCCGTCTCGCACAATATTTCGCAAAACTTTTAGCTCGACCAATATCTTTTGTATCATGCTCAATCCATCAAATATTATATCAAAATGGTCTCAAAATGTTTGTCTTAAAAAACTGTCGGTACAGAGTAGTGTTTTCCAATGTCTTTGCTTGATACCACAAAAACGATTGATCAAAGATGTTGGGAAAATATTGCTTTGTGTAGACTGTTTTGCAAGATGGTCATTATGAGGCAATTTTTATCAAAACCTGACCGTTTTCAAGGCTTTGTCACACATCACTGTATAGAGCCAAAACGTTCGAATAACGTACACTAAGTTTCAGTCATTGAAATACATGTATATTGATTACCAAACCAGTGTACGTTATTCGTACGTTTTGTGATGTGTGACAGAGCCCTTATATTGTTTGACTCATAGGCCCAACATTGATCCCTGTAATGACCTTTCATGTATTGGATATGTAATTCAAAAACCCTTCATCAGAGATGGGTCAAAGTATACTTTTTCTGCTTCCTCATGATGAGAGGAACATGTTAGAATGGTTTTAAACAAAATTTGATGGACCACTAACCAATTTTGAAATTTGACCCCTGCAATGACTTTTATCCCCTCCTGCAGGGTCCCATGCAACTGTGTGATTTTATGTCCACCCTAGTGTTGTTACCTATGGTCCCTAGAACCCAACTAGATAGGACACATTAAAATAATTTCTCGTTGCAGTTTTACCCCAAATTACGGGGTTTTGCTCCCTAGGTAATCTATAGAAACCAAGGAATTTAAAAAGGGGAAATAGCACTCGCCACCATTTTGATTTCACCGCCGTGTAAATCATATGGTACGGCAGCCATCTTGAATTGTCGCTCATGAAGGGCAAGTAATTGTACCTCCGGCATTTTACAGCTCCGCGTGCCACACTTCGAAAGTCTTCGCAACGGATTAGCGAGATAATTGGCGTACTTTGGTCAGAGTAAGTCACGATACATGCTACTTGAAACGCAGACACGGTTTGCGTGTGAAACAAAATGCACACACTGTATATGTGTCAAGTGAAGATTTACATGATCTGCCTGGATATTGGACCAAACACCAAATATATCCGGTGGTACAATTACTCTGCTCCATGAGCGACTCAAAATGGTAACGTATCCCGATTCCCCTATAAAAATTCCTTGATAGAAACACACAAAGGTGTCTAGAAAGGTCTGCCAAGACTACTACTCTAACTGATGCGGTTAAAGAAAGGCGTCAACTAACCAGACTCTGAAAAGAATAAACAGAGGCCAAAATTATAGAGTGAAGCAAAGAAAAGTATACAACACAAAGACATCATCTGGAGTATCATTATTATTATGCAAATTATACTTTGCATTTGTATTTATTTATTGTATACAAAATTGGCTCACAGGCCCAATTGTAATGATATTTACAATAACAAAATGACAAAAATTATAATAAAAAATCTTGATAAAAATTCATGTTATGTTGTGAACAAAAACAATACACCAAATACAAGAAGAGATTACAACAACAATATGGCCAATATATATGAGTGGTGCTCTGGCAAAATGAGCGGAAAGTCGCGAATGAAGATTTTGAATAAATGTCTGCTATAAAGTAAAAATATGGTGAAAAGATCAAATTTCGTTTTTTGACATAAAACATATAAATACATAAGTGTGAAACTATATCTCGCGTTTTGAAGGTCAATTATGCCGGGAAGTACAATTATTCACGGGTAATTGATTGCGTTTTGCTATTATACACTATTGTAATCAGTAATTTTAAAATTGATTTGCGATATTATTTTACTGACATATATTTTGAGTGGACTGCCTTGTATTTCGATCTCTAAATGAAGATTGTTTAAAGAAAGTATGACATATTATATATCATTCGAAAGTTGAGATTATAGAGAATTAAAATATATCATAAACTTGATTTTGAAAATTGTGACTTTTTGCTCATTTTGCCAGAGCACCACACATATGGTTGTGTTACCCTCTGGAGAAAAATTGGAAAATAGGGTCTGTTAGTAAATTTTTCTATACCTATTTTTGGCTCAAAAACCCACCCATCAATATACCAATTTTGATGGAAAAGCACCCACTATTACCCAAATTGGGCGCTTTTTTTGCAAATTTTCCCAAAAAGAGATGAAAACCATGATCGCTATACCAAATCTGAGAAAAAAACACCCCAAAAGGCAGTCACATATACCTTGTCAATGTAAGCACCCCCCATGGGGCCTAGCATCAAGGTCTCCATCACAGCCCAGCTGAAGGGTGATGGTTGCACCTGCAACTTCGTTTTTTTCATGCAAGTAAATTAATGGTTGTTTAGATATATCTTAACCCAATATTGTTACCAACCCAGATGAATGAGAGTAAACACAATCTATGGGTTACTTATTTAGTAAGTAATTGCATCGAAAAAATCAGTTTAATAAAAAAAACACCTAGCTTTTCAAAGGTTTGGTTCAGTCACTGAGGACAACACAACTTCAATACAGCAGAAACTCATTAAAACAAAAGTTTTCCTTTACTAGTTTACTAATTGTGTTTTTGTTTAAAACCTTGATAACAAAATTCTGGATATGCAGAAACAATTTGTCTGTCCTCAGCAACTTTGTTCTAATGAATTTCCACCATATATTTAGGCCTAAACAAACTATACTGCAGAGGTAGACATGATTCAAAAGCACCTCATTTGCATATGAAAATTTCTGGCATGAAATTAGTTCAAAAGCACACATTAAGTAGCATATATCATTGAAATATTCAAAAAATATCAAAAATAATTTACCTGTATTTCTAAAACAAAATACTTTTTGCTGAAATTCAAGATTTTTAAAATTTCTTTACTTATTGAAATTACTTTAAAAATGCACTATGTCCGGAAGTTGCATAGGTGATGGGGCATTATGTGCCCTTCTAGCTCCAGACAGCAATAAAGTTGGCAAACTTTGTTTAGCGCTGCAGGTGAAAAACTGAAAATACATGCAAAGGTTGTAATTTGGTGAAATCAGTTTTAGTGCTGATTCACAATATTCATGCATTCTTCAAAACACCTTCAAAATCCACATTAACTCTATTGTGAGTAAATTTTCATTATTCAGATGAAGTGCAAATTATTTCACCATTTAGAACATTTTGCTACATGGTAAAAATTTAACACAATGAGAAAACATTTAATTGAAAATGTTCGTTCCGAATGTAAATTTTCAAAAATGGTGAAAATTCACACCATGAGAAAAATTCTGAATGAAAATGGCTACAAAACCATGAAGTGTCCTTAGCGCTTATATTAATAAAATAATAACAGCACAAAAGTTTTGCTTAAACTTACAAATAACAAAATTCAAATACACTGTAATCATAGTTAATAAAATAAGAATACAAATTTCTACTCAAATTTCTTAGTTTAAGATATGATCCAGCCTCAAATATATATCATAAATAGAGAGTCTATACAGTGATAAAAAGTTAACAACCATCGGCTAATAAACACATTCATCTTTCATGTAACTCTTCCCCTGCAAGCTCAGAGTCTTCTTCTTTATATCCATTATTATCTACAGTAACAAATTCACCATCATTTTTATCTTCAGCAGCATCTAAATGTGCAGGATTTTTGTCAATATGTACATTTTTGTCAACTTCAACCAATTCCAGAGCATCATGCTTTGTAGAATTGGTTGTGGAGGTTACATTATCTTCTTTAAAATGATTCAAAAGAGAAGCGGAAGGCTGTCCTTTTGGGTCATCCGGTCTACCTGTTGGTTCCAAGTCCTCATTGGATATGCTGCCAAATTCTTCCATCATTCCATTGGCTTGTTGAACACGAGAAGCATTATATCCCATGCTATTATTGGAGGGTTTTGAATCGCCATCTTCTTGTATTGAAAGCCCATTGGCTGGTTTGAATTCTTCTTTACTCTGATTGGTCAGTTCATTCCATTTTAATGTATTCAAGATATCTTGGGTTGGTTCCACACTCGTTGTACTTTGGGTTGGTACATGCGACTCAGAATTCTATCAAGAAATTAAAATATTCTGAATTAGTGATACAGTTGTGAATTAATCAAAAGACAGGGTATTTCAATTCTGTATTAGATTTATAAACAATATGACATCATCATAACATTATGGTAATTCTGCAAGACACTGTAAGCTTGCTATAGGTGCTATTTCAAAACTCGACTGATGGTTGAGGACTCAAAATTACGACGTCATCCAAAATTTATCATGGCAAACACGCCCAGCAGTTATATGTGCAATAACCAGTGGGTGATTAGGACGTGACAAAAATAGTTGATAGTTCAGCAAAATAGTTGATTGGTTACTGTTGGTGCCCGAACTAATTAATTGTCTATTAAGCTATAATTATTTATCTTTTATGTGTCAACAGGACTGGATGTTATACATATCCCTGTGCGGAAGGTCTGAGCGCAGTGCCAAAAGTTGAGTGCGCTTGAAAATTCCCTTGGACAAAGAATAATTGTTTTGTGGAAACCCGTACAAAACTCGGAAAGCTGATTTGGGCTGTGATAGTTTCTTTGTGGGGTGATCAAGGTCAAGGGCCTCTAAAGGTTGCCACACAACCTGAAATGATACTTGGTGTGGAATGGAGCTTACTTGAGCCAGAGTGGTCAGCGAACACCTGTAAAAAGTGCTGAGGCTGTGTGAAATTACAAATCTGGAAGGCACAGCGCACTATAAACGACCCTGTATCATGATCTATTCTGCATCATGCATGGCACTATATTTTGCTACTTGATGACTGTTTTCATGAATTGTTTATAAATATCACCTCAAAAAATATAAGTAGACAGTCAGTCTGACCCCGGCCCTAAATCCAAAAACGAGCCCCCAATGTCCACAAATATTGACATATATGAAAAATATGCAATCTCAGCTAAATATTGACACCAAATTTGACATCAAAACCATTACCATCATTTTACACCAGCCATTTGAAAAATCTATCTCAGTTATCATTTCTCACATTTTGGGAATACCTGCAGTGTAATAGACCATCACCACAATGCTTCTAGTGGAATCGATACACGATAGATGTTTTTCATATTGCTGATGTCTAATGCCTGCCTATCTTAACTGTTATACCAACATGTAATTATCCTTTTCGATAAATTGGTTCGACTTTATTTTGTTTTTGTCAAGTGGCTATAATTATGTAAAATGATGGTAATGGTTTTGATGTCAATATTTACCTGAGATTGCATATTTTTCATATTTGTCAATATTTGTCGACATTGAGGGCTCGTCCTTGGATTTGGGGGGGGGGTCAGACTGACTGTCCTCTTATCTTTTTTGAGGTGTTTATATAGGTAAACAAAGAAGTAAAAATGAAATGTGAAAGAGAAGACAAATGCTGAGATTGCAATACTCACTTCATGTTGTAGTGCTGTGGATGGGTCTATGGTAGTGCCTGTGAGAAAACATGCAAATGAACTGTTAATAGCATGGTTTGGATCCAAAAATATGTAGATATAGTTTGTTTTGCCAAAGCTGGTGTAATCCCATGACATAATTTTTTTTAAAGGCTTTACCCACGATCATAAATGTCATCTTCAACTATCTGTGACACTTACAGACTTTATAGCATTTTTAGGAAGTACTTCAACTATTTTTTCTTTAATCATAGCCTTTCTGTTAAACTTGAATATTTAAATTTCAAGAGACAATTTGCTTATGCTTTGAATTTTTATGTTCCCGGGGACACAAAAAAATAAATGGTAAGTGTTTCAAATTCAACAAATTTTCATCTAACAAAACTTTTTTTAGTGAAGTTAACATGTTTTTTAAATATATTCTTTATTCCTAAAGAAAAATAATTCATTTTTAAATCAATAAGCATATGTCTTTGATTTTATATTTTGTTATGCCTTTCCTTGATTCAAACAAATTTATATGAGTTTTCATATTCAAGGTATTAATTAGCCACAACTCTACATGAATATTATTCATGTAGTTTAGAATCGTGGCTAATATCTTAAAAGTATCAGATGGAACATTTAAGGTTACATTCTTGTCACGGTTTTGATAAGCATTAGATGATGGTGATGTTAATTTTTGAAAACTGAATGATTTTTGACCAAATAACCAAATGTTTTGTATTTGTATTGTTTTCATACCAAATTTACTTTTCTCACTTTTTGTAAACTTTTTCCATCAAAATCTTGAATTTTACCCCATGTTTAAATATTTACCATTAAGTTCAATAAAAACTATTTTTCCCAAAATATTTTTTTTTCTATATGTTTAAAATCAAGATGCATTTCAACACTTTGAGAAAACTTCCTAAATATTTTTCTAGTTTAAAAAAAAGTTAAAAAAAAGCAGTAAAATATATAGTTACATTAAATATCACTTGTGTTTTAAAGGTGCATTGGACAAATTTTCTAAAACTCATTTGTGGATGATTTACACTTCATATGTTAGCAAATAACAGCTAATTACCAAATATAGGAAATCTTTGATCAAAACCATCATAAAAGTCAAAAATTAAGAATTTGATTTTGTTTGATCTTGGGTATGAGGCTATTCTCTAAAGGTGTGTATTGATACTATATATCAAGAAAGAGACACAAGATTTGTTTTCAAAACATTCATTTCACTTCATAGATGCAGAGTTTGCATAAGATCTCCTGATAAAGCTAATTTTGAAGTTTCAACTCTAGGGAGCAGTATTTATAGTTGTCGACAAAGATAATTAAAAATAAAAGAGTATCTTTATATTAAAATATTTTGATACATAGGGCTTGAATTTGACATTGAAATTTTGCATGCTGTCATTTTTACCGCTAATACTTCAAAAATCTCAAATTGTTTGCTGAAAAACTTGGGGATGATGCTGAACTTGTCAAATGCCCCTTTAAGGGCCCTATCAACCCTTCGTTTTCTGAAATAGTTTATGCTCTGTAACTCAGCAACGGATGATTAAATTCAAATAAAAGTATATAATTCTAGAAGCGGATTTGCATACTGAACATGATGGTGAGGTCATTTTTGGGCCAAAAACACGATTTTTGGGGAAAGCTAACTAAATTTTGCTTTGGTGAAATTTCGAAACCATTTTACTTTTTAGAATCTAGAAAGCAAAATCTACGACCGGTTTTTTCAAATTTTTGATTTTTTTCTTAGTTTTTGAGATATTGTCAAAAATTGGTCCAAAAATGTCAAAAAATCCCACTGCTGCCACAAATTTTGGTGTCAGCAGTGGGATTTTGACCTATTTTTGGCAATATTTCAAAAATGAAGAAAAAAATCAAAAATTTGAAAAAAGCGTTCCTAGATATTGCTTTCTAGATTCTGAAAAGTAAAATAGTTCAAAATTTTACCAAAGCAAAGTGTAGTTAGCTTTCCCATCAATTTTTGGGCCAAAAACATGATTTTTGACCTTTTTTGGACCTTAGGGCCAAAATTTCACATTTTGGTCCAAAAATGACATGACCAGCGTGTTCAGTATGTAAATTCATTTCTAGAAATGTATACTTTTATATGGATTTAATTATTCGTTGCTGCGTTACAGAGCAAAACCACTTTCTGAAAATGAAGGGTTGACAGGGCCCTTAAAGAAGGCTCGGTATATGATATTCACTATATATGCTACCGGGGAGATACTCATATTTGATATTACCGGAAATTATAGCTGTTACTAAAAATATAAGTACCTTCCCAGCAAGCATACAGCGAACAATGTATACTTCTAAGTGATTAAGGCCTAAGGGGCAAACATTCTTTAAACGTTAGAGTAACACCAACCTTAGTTTATCTGATGAAAGCATTAGCTCCAACAGATCCAGTTGGACAGTAGGTTTAATTCATAGGCTTTTTGAAGCCTTTTCTTAATTTCAGTCAATGCATTATTGCTATGGAACAGCCAGTCATTTGATAGCCTCCACAAATGGTGCAAATTTAATAGTTTTTGTGCAAAAAGTGCTACATATCCTTAGTGTGTGCAAAAGCAGAACATAATACCATAACAGCCTTTTTTTTACAAAGCAATAACATTGGAAATAGCAGATCAGAATTTCATTGGCTATGCCATTGTGGAAGAATTGGAATTCAAGCCACAGGGATCATAAGTTTTTAAGAATCTGTAGGATATATGTGAATCTAAATAAGCAAAAATTGAAGACAATTAGCTAAAAAGACCATGTTAAATCTGTAATATCTACACCAAAACAACTTAACAATTTGCATCCAAAAGCATCTGTTTGCCCGGGGATGTCCTGAGCGAATGTCTCTCAGGCAAGCCAACATCTTTGGGTGTAGAGCCTAAACTTTCCTTGGACATATTCAATTTACAGACTTGCAGATGCAGAGCTTTTGTGCAAATGGGAATGTTAAAATTGTGATATTTTCAATTGAAATGGTAATGGATTCAAAATGTAATTCATTCTCTCTTTTTCAAATGTGATGAAACCACCGATTTCTTCTGCTAAAATCCCATGAGAGTTTTACGCTACTTAATTACCTCCTATGTCATCTGACGTTTCTGTTGTCATTAGTGTTTGTTCTTCTTCCTCTTCTGATGGTCTGTTGGTTGATAACATCATTTCTTGTCCAATCACAGCATTTTGTTCATTATCACGAATTTCTTCAATCAACACAGTCTCTGTAACTTCATCTTGATTTATCGCTAATAGCTTCGATGATTTACTTGGACTTAATTCATCTTGATTTAATTCCAACACATTTGTGTCTGAGAGATTTTCTTGCGTTTGATTGGTAAAGCCATCCATTTGACTATCAACTTCAACAGATTTATTGACGTAAATTGGCGCATTTATTTCTGATAAATTGGGCTCTGCCTTTTTGGAAGGTATTGGCAGCTCAGTATGACCAACCACATCTTCCTCTCCTCTGAGAACTTCATTTTTGAAACCATCAGATAACTTTGGCTCAGTCATTCTATCAGGCATAATCGGCTCAATATAACTGGTATTGATTTTCTCTACACCAATTACTTCATTTTTTGATCCATCAGAATGCACTATTTCTTTGATATCAGTCACATGATCATGCAAGCGTGTCACATGATCAAGGCTCGTTTCAGTGGGTGTTTCATCATGGTTTACAACTTCATTAGCCAATTTGCCATGCACATGCTTTGCTGCATCAGGCCATGCTTTTGTTTTCACACTAATTACCTTCTCGTTTTTACCATTTTCTCCCCCTTGTAAGCTCAAAGTGCCATTCAATGCAATAATATCCTCTTCTTCCAGTCTTGAATTATCTAATAAAATTTCTTCCTTTTGTTCATTATCTACAAGACCTTCTTGCTTACTAGTGGTATTCACATTTACAGCAGATTCTGTATTTACAGGGGATATCGATTCTCCCTCGTGAGCTTCATCAAGGTCCACACCCTCTACAGGAAGAGCAGAAGCTGATGGAGGGATGATATAAGGAATTCTTTCATGTTGACTGCTTTCAATTTGTTCTGCAAACCGATCTCTTTCAAGGCCTGGTTCAACAATTTCTCCAGAATAAGTTTCATTGTCATTGATTACTAAATCAACCAGAGCTTCTTCAATATCCACGGTCTGATTTCCATTGACTAGATGCATTGTCAAGTTACTTTGGAGCCAGTCTGGCCATTGGGAACCAGATCCGTCTTCAGGTGGTGCTTGAATAGTTGAAACCACTGGTTCTGCAACCAAAAATACAGAGAGTGTTATAGTATGGAGAGCTCTTCCAGCAAGCCTGAATTAGTTTGATCAAACAGTATATTTTCTTATGGCCATAGCATTAGCACACTCCTCAGATCTCTGATAAGATGGGGCTACAACAAGGGGAGATAGGGCCTTTTCTGTATCTGCCCCTGTTTGAAGAACCCGTACTCCGGCAACAGAATTGTAATTTGACTGAGAATACGGCTATCGAGCCAGTCAAGCGATGTTCCTTGCTTACGTACAATTTGGCAGAAAAATGTAAGATGCATATTGCATTGTGGTTAAGTAATAGTAGCGCTTAGCGGAATATTTAGGTTACAAATAGACCTGTTTCCTATCTGTACTTTCTTTAATCTATCCCATCACAACATCATCTCTAGGGACTAAGTTCATTTCTTACCTGGGCAGTAGTTGATGGGCATAGTTCTAATGTTAATGTTCATCTGGCAAGCAGCAACTTCTAGCAGACAGTAATTCTCATAGATGACAAAATCACTCCCGCATACACGCGAGCCTCCGTATAGACAGGTTCTTTCGCATACGCATTCCGTCAAATCAGCTGGTGTAACGCAGTCGCCACCGAGGGAGTTACACTGCTCCATGTTGGGATCCACAAAATGCTGCTCTAAACTGGGGACTAGAATAAATGGATGTGATGTGAAAAGAAATATCTGAGGGTTACATAGAAAATATATGTGGGCTCCAAGGATACTAGGCTAGTCCAGTAATTCATGCAATAAAGGCTTAGGAAACAGCATATTTTGTACTGGACTGTCAAAGTAAATCAATTATAATAATGGTATGGGAATTCCCAAATATTAAATATTCAGTGAAATTTGAAAAAGAAGGTTTTGCACAAAAATTGTACAGAGGCACATGGACAATTTGGATTGTCCATGTACAGAGGCACATGGACAATCCAAATTGTTATCATTGAAAAGATAGTGCACTTCTAGTCATATTCCTCTGCTTTTTCTAGGGGTGTGCTGTGTATTTCTAGAATAGCAAATACACTAAACATAATATCTGATATATGCACCGACCCCCCGGGACTGACTCCCCCCATTAACAACTTGCATACCTGGCTGTGGTTGAACTACAGGTGGTTCCGGTGCCCTGTCCTGGTCTTCCACTAAATTGCATACTCTATCCTCCTCACACAACTCTCCACTAAGAGGACTGTCCCGGCTGACGTTGTAAAACTTAATGGCTTCAAAATCTAGGAGGCAATAACCAAGGAAGTGCAATGAAAATGGTTATAGAAACATGGCTGCTCACCAGCAGTAAATGATGTGGATAATTTTGTAAAAATTGGAACAGTTGTTTGATGCTGGGAATGTGTTTCTTAAAAACAAAAAAAATTGTTGAAAATGACAACCCAATTCAAGCTATTAAGGGGTTGGGGCAGGATAATTTTCTTGTTCTATATTTAACTTGCTTTGACTGGGGCGATTATAATCTCCACTATGCAAATATAGGCATATTTTAGTAATGCATTGCTTGGTTGAATAGCATTACAATAGTCTAGTGCAGGGCTTCTTAACTATAGTTCCTACAAAGTTTCAACAAAGTGCCACAAAAATGAGAGAATCTTTGGGTAAACAACCAAATGCACCTTTTCCTTGATGTATTTCTAATGTATTTATTTTAAAAGAGTGTCAAAGTGCCAATCAGTACTACTCAGAGAGCCAAATTTGGTGCATATGCTGCTGGGGGGTACTCAAAACATTTTTGGTAGGTATGTGATATCCGCGATATCAAACATACGGTCTTGCGGAACTGATTTTTGGTCTAATAATGACTTGCGACCCACCGGTGACCGACTGACCATCGCAAGAGCTTGCAAGCATCTACTAGTGTCATACCAGCGTTGCAGTATTGCGGCTTCCTTCGGATTACCAGACACCAATCGGCGACCTGTGGTTATGTGACCAGGGTGTAAGTCATGTAAGAATGGTAATTCCTTACTGCCATTCCATAGTTCCTCTATGATGTCACTTACGTGGCTCATAATAGTCATAGACCTTGACCGGTACAGACGCCAATTTACCCACTGCATGTTCCCTGAAGGCCTTGAACCGGACACATGTCATGCATTGGCTTGGTATCTCATCAAAGTAAAGGATGACCTTACGATCTTTTAACTCATACCGCTTGACCTTGGAATGCTTGTCCAAGAGAACCTGTGGTAAATAAATTAGTTAAATGTAGAATGAAGCATTTGATGTTAAATGTAAAAATAAGTGAAAAACAATATTACATTATTTGGAATATTTTTCATACTTCAGAGCTGTAATCATAACGTCATGTGCTCACGAGTAGTCGACTTCTTGCAAAGTTTTGTGTATGCCATTATTAAAGTACTATTTATGTTCACAGTTATAAGTCAAAAGATACAGTCCAGTTAATAAGTATATCATGAAGTATACTTTTGGTGCAATTTGGTTTGCAATAGTCATGAAATTTTCTCATTTTGAATATAAAAGAGAAGGGTTTGCTTCAAGCTGAAATCTAAATAGAGCCCATAAAAGCCTATCTCAGAAACTTATCTCCATTGGGGTCTCAGGACAGTGAAAATGGTAAGAACTTAAGATTTTTAAGCCCAGGATCCTAAAAATAGTACAGAAACTGGGTATTGAAGGTGTTCTTTAGAATGTTGTTAGTACTTACTCTTTCCAGACTTTCAATACCAGCTGAGAACCCAGACAACAGTGACACCTCCACAACAGCCATGTTGGATGAGCCTGCATGAAGCCACCTGCATGGAGGGAAATTATATAGGGTTTAAAGGTGCAATTCATGATTCTGACATGAAACTAACCTCATCTCTTTTCTAGCTAAATAAAAAAAAAAAGGAGGGTTCATCATCATAAATGTATGTTGAAAATTTCACTTGATTCCAGCCATTTGTTTTCAAGTTACAAGCTTTTCAGCATTTTAAAAATCCCCATAGGCTAGTGTTGTAATTACTGTCGGTTTTTTTTTGATAGAGGTGACCATGAGGATAAAAAGTGGATCATGAATTGGCCTTTTAATATCTCACAGGCATTTGACTGACAAAAGATGACAAGCAAATGTTCCAAATATGTTACCTAAACTGAAATTAAAGCAATACTATAAAGTGTTAAAATGACACAACCCTGTCACCCATGATTTTTTTAGCTTATTGTGACCTGCTCCCATGAAACCCAGACAAGGTCACGAGAACACTAAATGGAGCTACCGCTCAATACGCTTGTCCAAATTCAATAGAAAACAAAGGAATATTCTTATATTGACTTCTCATGGACAAAACATCGAGCAATGTCAACAAGTGACAAGCTTGTAATATCAGTATTTTCAATATGGACAAATCAGAAAAATGTTTTTTCCCAACTTTGTCCGGGTTTCGTGTTAAATAAAGAGGAGCGGGCCAGGACCGTACGAAGGCATGTACGCCAAGGGTCATATTTCGTCCCAATGTATACACCGTCAATTAGTTTGTACGTGTGCGAAGATGTTGATATTTTCAGCCAAAAATCGATATAAAACCTTGATATTTGTGCTAAAATTGGCTTATTTTGACTAAAAATATACAGGACAGTTATCTCGAGATAGTAAAAGTAGTAAAATATCTTTTGATATTTGTCCTGCAAGCGTCCCGCTTTTTTGAGCCAGGGGTGCAAGTGCCCCCCTGCCCCCTGATTCGTATGGCTTTGAAGAGCAGGATAAAAGATTTTCTCAGTTAACAATTCGCTTATATAGAAGAAAATGGAATTAGAAATAACTAGACACCTGTGTTAACATAATGGCTCATAATGAAAAATGCAGATATGGTTATTGGGTCGAAATAGTCTTGATCGACTCAGACAACAGTGTGATGGTTTACCTTGTACATGTCTCAATTTCTATCAAATATTCCTCGTTGATTGGAATCATATTGCTGATTTCTGGACCAACAGCTCTTCGTTTTCTGTCAAGGTTCTCCTCATCTTCTATCAAATTGACATTAAGTTTGAAGGATGGTTTGGTGGTTGGGTCTGGGATGTTGTAGTCAACGTCAATCTGAAATCACAAAGCAAGAATATTCCTGTTGGCTGGCCAAGTATGTCACACATACTGGATTTGGGGAAAATACTATAAACGGGGTTATTTTCGTGAGGTTTTGATTTTCATGAATTTCGCGAATCAACATCTAACCGTGAATACATTCATTTTATGTTCAGGTCAATGTAATAAAGCTTTAAAACGCTTATTTAACTTGTGATTTTCTAAAGTGAGATTTAGTGAGATTTGGTTCTGTTAGGGTAATCCAATTCTCTTTAATAACCTTTCTCCTCTAACATGAATCTATCTTTCTCTGATCATGCAATATTTGACATTAACACCCAAGCTGCATTCAAACTTTACAAAAGTCTGTCAAGCGAGTGAAAGAAAGTTGTATCTGCAATAGCAGCCATTTTACATAGATTTGATTTGCACACTGTAGAATGTCCAGTCTTGCGTCAGTGACTCTTGAAATGGTACTTCAGGTGACATCGCACGTCATTTCAGTTCTGCAGTGAATTTCAAGAGTCAGTCACTGACACTGGGAGAGAATTTTCGAGGTATTTTGCAAATTCTAGTGATAGGGTGTAAACTACATAATAAATATGACAGCCATTGTATATACGATACTACTTCCAAGCACTCACATGATGAATTGTGACATCAATGTGCCAGAATTTGATACACTTAGCATTGTACAAGAAACTCTCCAATACCATGTATTCACTGTATGCAGCACCACAAGAAGGAATATTTGTACAGGGGACCAACGGTTTAGCATGACTTCCGAACCATGGACCAATTAAAGTGGAGTTTCTTGCCCAAAGAAACAAAAAGAGGTGGACTGACCAGGACTTAAACTCACAATCTCTGAATTATGAGTTCTATGCTCTAACCTCTCAGCCATACTCCCCTCTAATATTGCAGGATGAATGTGAAACACAAGATTTGCTTTTTATTGCCATTTTACTACTTTTCACCAAATAATGTTGAATACAAAAATCTAATTATATACAAGAACATATTCCCTTATCCTCAAGCCCGGTGGGGGTGGGGGGGGGGGAGCACTGAGCTATATTGGTATACATTAGTGTGAACAGAAAAAACAGAAAAAGGGGTCATTTTCACTGACCAACATGTTAAGCACTACACACATTTAGGGGTCTAAAAACAAATGATTTTCAATAAAAAGGGGTCTTTTTTCCAAGAAAAATACAATATTTCCACAAAAAGGGGTGTTTTTCAAAACCTGAAGAAAAAAAAAAATTAGGGGGCAAAACTTTGAATAAAAATGCACCACAATCCTTAATAGGGGTATTTCTTCAAGGTAAGATAAAACTTGTTTAGGCAGTATTTTGTAAACCTATGTTCACACATGTGTACATCAATATACCAGAGTGCCCCCACCTGGTCTTCAAAGTGAAGAATTTTGTCCCATGGTATTCAACATCCTTGATGCTCACCTGCATGAGCCCGCAGCCTTCACCATGAGCTCCTAGAAATATTGTCTTGGATAAAACTGGAATCTAAACAAACAAAATATAATAAATACACAAGTTACATGGTGATTGCTATGATTATACTTCATGAAAAAAAAAATAATTTCATATGCCCTGATTAAATTCTATATTCATGTGATGATGCAAAATTGTAACAGTTATTGTTATACTTGAAAGACAGTTTCAAAAATTACAGGTTCAATGTATATTACTTTGCCATCTGTCATAAATACTAATCAACCAAGACACAGCATGCAATGGGGTTTGAACAGCAACCTTTTTATTTTAAACCCCTTTTTATCCAGACACCCTTTATAATAAAAATTCTCTCACACATTTTTTTAGACAATTTGATAAGTTTTTCATACTGATAGGGGTACTGAATTCTGAATTCATCCCACTTTGGTTCATTGATGAAGCCTAGCTCAGCAATGTGGAAAACATAAATGGCAACAACAATACCTTATATCACTATGATGATATACTCATTCTGATTCTCAAATATTCACAACATAATTTCAATTTAAGTTACAGGGTAAGAAACCCACCCTTTTTATTTCAGACCCATCTTTTTGTCAAGGCATCCTTTATACTAGAGGAAATTTTCTGAAGTCTTCCTTTGACAATTTTTGGATTTTTCTAGACCCACCCTTTCTAAAGTGTGCCATGCATACAGTGCAAGTCACTGCTTTGGCAACTTATGTGCTACAATTTGGCTTGCGCTGACTTGTGTGTACTGCGTAAACACACTTCCATAAACGGTGTACTGTGTATGACACACTAATTTGAATGTCAACTATGGGTTCATCATGAATCAACATCAGTATCTCCTGTATAAGGAGATACAGTGAGTTGTTGAATTGAAGATGTCCTACAACAAGTGTCACCATAGTGATATTGAATACTTGCCTCTATGACTTGCAAGATTTGACTGTTGTCATCATTCAGGCTGTAATACTCTTCCACAAGGCTTGTCATGTCGCTGTATGCTAGCGAAATGTTTAGATCAACATGGCCGACATAAGCTAATGTAGCATACTCAGATAAGGCTTGAAGGGCCACACATGTATCCTGGAAAAGAAAAAGACATTGCAATAAATAAATATTGCCAATATAGAGCATGTGATGATGACAACCACAATGCCATAGGGGCAATGCACGTTCCAGCTAGATTTACTAGATTTATGGGATTGGCATATTTGAGACCGTCCATCCCAAACCAGCAGTAAATGCCACCTCTTGTTATTTTCACTTTTTTAATTATTTGCAAAGACCATGCTTTAAAGGTTAAAATAGCACCTTAATGAACTTCACAGTGCACGATTTCCAGAAGTCAAGTTATGGTCCGTCAAAGGTGGTCAGGGAGTAAAACGTATAACTGAGATAAACACATTCAAAGATCAGTAAGCCCTATATTTTCTGTCGATTGTCTTAAAAATATGCAGATATTTTTTCACATTTCCTATCATTTTCTTGAAATGAAACTTTGCTGGTATTTTGTAGTAAGCACAAGGATTGTGAATATGTCAAAAAATCAATTTTGGCAAATTACGACCTTTACATGTATTTTAACCTGCAGCGCAAAATGAAGTTTCTGGCATTTACGGCTCATACGGGCTGGACAGCCACATTTAGGGTAATGGCGTATTCAGAGTTTGTTATATATGAGGGTTGATTGATGCAGTTAAATTTATTCCATTGTGAATTAGCGATTCAAACAGGGGTATCGGAAGGAAAATGAAAGTGGTGCGGCCCCTGGTAAAAGTGGTGCGGCCTATGGCCCCTTAGTTATCCAAAAATGACAACTAAGCCCCAGAAGACAACAGTTACTAAAAACAAAGTTGTGGTAATTTATTCTAGGACTTTAATAAAACGCATTAAATTTGATTAAATAAATACTTTTTATTTTTTCTGGCTAAAAAGTGGTGCGAACAAAGCCCACATGGCCCACACGGTTCCAACGCATCTGGATTCAAACATGTTACAGAGTTGGTCACAAAATCAACAAGGATATGCATCCTTATTTTTATCTCAGTGTTGATTTGTGATGAACCCCTCTGTTGCATGTTTGAATTCCCCCCTGGCACGTACCTGTGTAGATGAGAATCCACCCAATGAATTCCGCTGCTGCGTCAACCATTTCACGATAGGCAGTGCATACGCAATATCCCCCATGGCGGTGTAGGTCAGCAATGCATAGGCCGTCATTTCTACCTCAGCTGAAGTCACTGCTAGCTTGGGTTGAGCTAGGTCCATCCAGACAGGCAGGGTGTCCAATGGTTCGCCGCTTAAACGCCAGTAGGTTAGCCCATCTGAGGAGCGATCAAAGTTGTATTATAAGGTTGCGATCAAATAGAAGTATAATGTATTCCGTATATGCTCCCGGGAGAGGCACTCATATTTGAAATTGACAGGGATTATACTCATCACTAAACACATGAGTGCCTCCCCAGGAGCGTATAGCGAATAACGTATACCGTATACCAATGCATATGTGATATAGCAGCCTTAGACGTATTTAATGATTAAACAAACATCTTTTCCATCATTTATCAAGATAAATACAAAACAAATACATACTAAAAATATTACTTCATTACAATTGTTTCAGTTTCAAGTTAGGTATGAGCTTTACAACCTTTTAAAAATCTCCAAAGGTGACTGTTGTAATTTTTTTGGTCAGGAACCAAACAATTCAAAAGTGAGACAATTTCTAATTGTTCTCAATAATGTGAATTTTTTTGAGAGCATTTCAGATTCCTTATAGATATGAGTCTTAAAATGTTTTGAACTGTAAATCAGAATTTGGCAGAGGTAATTGGGAGAATAAGGATCCTTTAACCAAATTCAATTTAGTTTTGTATGAAAACTATATTTGAAGTTTTAAAAAATTTCACCTTACATATATCAAAGTATATGATGTCGGATCAAAATGGCATTTTTTTGTTGAAAATATGTACCAAAATGTGAACAATTTTGACACTACATGTATGTATCAGAAAATGTTGACGCCATGTACTAAGCCAACTCGGTATCGATGCACTTGTGGTACTGTGTGTTCCCATCTTGAGTACAATCTTCAAAATGGTAACTGTTCCTAAATAATTTTTTAAATTCATTGCAGAACATATTGTTACAAATTTAATGTTTCACAATTGCTTTTCAACTGTTACACATATAGTAGCAAACACAAAGTTTTAAAAGAACATGTGCAAATGGTGAGTAGCAAAAGGTGAAAGACCCAGGGGGGGGGGGGGCAATTACATACTTTCACATATTGTCATCAACGAGCAAGCCTTTCCAGATCAAATCCTAAACACGGACATCTTGAATGCTAATTTGGAACCCTTATCCCATTACATACATGCATTCATTACGTCTACCCTTTTCACTGACATAACAATGTACTAAGCTAGTACGGTATACAATTGTTTCTAAACCAAAAATTAAGGGTTACAAATTCCACTTTATGCTTTTATCTATCAGAGGTTAATGGTAGAAAAAATATGAAAATACTAGTTAATATAAACCCATTAACTTAAATTTCCATGTCTTTGAAATTCATACCCTAAACGCTGACTGTTGACTGTATGACTGCTGGGAAATATTCCTTTTTTCCCACTAATGAATGAAGTTGCTAGCCTTTTCACAGTCCGCGCTGACCGTGGCGGACCGCGACTATGCATGAAAAAGGTACGTTTACCTGTTGATTTCTGCTCAGTGATGACAACACATATATCCTGAGAGGCCCCCAGGGTGGAAGAATGGATATTGGTTTTGATATAACAAAGACCCTACCTTTTCTAATAGCCAAGTTAGACAGTATCCTCACGGCAAACGAAGCAAAGATACTATTCTGCACAGTCAAGGCATACGCAACCAAGGCTGCAGTGTATGGGTCCGATACACTCTCTATGTTAAACTCCAAGAACTGTTGTGCGATGGTCACGGCTCGCTCCTCTTCTACAGTCTCTAACCCGGATTCAAGGAGTGCAACTAGGACGTAGGCTGTGAGAGACACTTTGCCTTGTACACCACCCTAATAACAAGAAAGAGATCATTTATAGATTGTTGTGGTTAGATGATTGTTAAAATTATTTTCTCACAAAATGTTTTCAGGATTGAGTCTAGAGCCTGACATGTATTTGAGTATTTTCCCAGTCACATAAGAAGTGTTCAGTTTGATTAAAATTCCACCTCAGTCTGTATGTTATCAGTGTTGGTTGTTATGTTAACTTAAGGGGGACAACACGTTACTCAATTTTACGTTTTTGCAACCTTATTTTGTACCATAACTTTTTAACAAAGTGCTTAAAGTTAATAAAAGTATACATTTCCAGAAAGGAATTTTACACGGAACATGATGAGGATGTTGATTTTTGACCAAAAATGACAAAAAACACATTTTTGGCCATTTGGGCTTCCAAACAAGTTAAAAATAACAAATTAAAAAAAAATGACTTTTGAATAAGATTTTTGTAATTAAAAAAAACCCCACACATTCAGATGTTGTGTCATTTATATTTGAGGATTTTGACCATTTTTTGAATTTCATACCAAATAATGTCAAAAAATGACCAAAAATTGAAAAAGTGAATTGTGGAGGACTGTTAAGAACTAACCTGTATGTCTTTATTCATGACTCTTCCAATGGGAGGGAAGCTCCCATCGACCTCCTGCTGTGCTTTCCTCTAACTCAAGCGGGTCGATATAAATAAATGTGCGAGATTGGGCAAATGATTTGAGAACAAATGCCGTCAGCCACATACTGCCTGAAGAGTCACTTTCACCAAAGGCGCTGTAGGACCCATCATAACGTTTGTATGTTAATTGACGTTGGTACCCTGTAAAAAGGATGGGAAGATAGGTAAAAATACGTTAAGAGCAATCCTACCGTATCCACTCGTCCAATTCAACTATCAAATTAACCGTTGATTATAGGTTAATAAATGCACATTTTAAGGCATGAGTGAAATTAGACAAAATCAATGAATGCAATGCGTACAATTCACAAGTTCAGTAGAAAACACAAACCAGAATGCAACAAGTGCAGTGCATTGTGAATTTTCAATCAACTCTGCATACTTTATATTCTTGCATTCTGATTGGCTAGGTGACATGCAGAGTGTATGAATACTTTGGTAGTATGTCAATTGCTGAGTATGATGATTTAGCAAACTTCTGGAGGTGAAGGTATCTATGTAAAGGGTTTGTCGGGTGGCAATAGTTGAATTGGACAAGTGAAAACAATATTATATTAAGAGAAGGCATGATACACAGTGGCACTGCTAGGGGACGTTCAATATTGGTTAAATATTGGAAATGGTATTGTTTTTAGCTTCTTTTGGGAAAATTTTCCAAGCTTTTTGTCGAATCTTGTTGATCCTCACCCCTCCAATGTTGGAATCCTGGCTACAACACTAATAATACATGGCATTTTGTCAAGTTGTAAGTTTAGCTGAAAATTAAAACCAATTGAATCATATGTTAATTAAAGTCTAAGCACCAAACAGCAGATTTTATGGAAAGTAAATATGTGACATGATCAGAAGGAATGGGACGGATGTCACAAATAACAGAAAACTCTATTACTTAAAAAAAAAAAGATCAAAGAATTGTACTATCTCTGAAAACCAGATCACCAATTATGATAGGGTTTGGATCAAAATCTGACAATTTTAATGCATAATTGATTGCAAAAAATACAAATAGAAAATTGATCACATATGACTAATTACCTTTTATCATGTCATAAAAAGCATTTTTACCTTTGACCAGGAATGTTTTAGCTTCTGCCTCTGTTTCTGGAGTTAATTGCTGTGTCCTTTTTAGATAGTCCATCACGTACACAATGGGTGCAAAATGGATCATGTTTTGCTCTCCACAGCCAAACGGTAATCTGATCAAGTTGTGAAGATTGTTTAGTGTTGGACCCATAACATCACCTATGACAAAAATGTGGAATTGCAATGTCACTATTAAATATGTAAAAACACTCAAATATGAAGCACATTTTTGTGAGACGAACTTATTATTAGAGTCACTTTCACGGTAACACGATGTTACAATGACATTGCTGTAAAATCTCTGTGGAAGGAAAAGTGCACTAAGTTGATTTCTTCAACTTTATTTGCAAAACCTGCAGTCTATGCAAAATGAGCTATACTGAGGTAATCATGCCATTTGAGTCCTTTCTCATTCGAGCTCATTCGAAACTCTTTTCTCATTATTGGACCAAAATTTGGCCTTGGTATGACCGGGGTTGGGGGCTTCATCACTGAGCTTTATTGGTGTACACATATGTGTGAACAAAAATACAGAAAAAGGGATCATTTTTTCCTGATTAACACGGACAGCTCTATTCATGTTTGTGGTCTACAAACACTGATCTCCAACAAAAAGGGGTATTTTTTCAAAACAAAAACCTAAAATGTCCACAAAAGGAGTGTTATTTCTTAAATCAAACTTTTAGGGGGTAAAATTTAGAGTAAAAATTGTACGTAAATCCTTGTTTAGGGGTATTTCTTTAAGGGAAGCTAAAACTTGTTTAGGGAGTATTTTGTAAACCTATGTCCAAAAAACATAGGTACATCGTGCATCGTATCGCTCAAAGTTGTTGAATTGCAGTTATCTCCCATTTTGAAAACATATCTCCCTCTTTGGAAAACAAAATCTCCTGCTATTTCCCGCTTTGAGAAAAAAAATCAACCGCGGTGTCCTGCTAGTGTGTATTAGAGACTGTGTTCACACTACTCTTTGTTGAGAAATTGAATAATGAGATCGTTATGAGTTGTTGTGCGCTTATGAGACCTTATTTTTTTGCTTGCCAAAAGTTCAAAAGTTACGTAAACAATTTAAGGGTGTACCTTTTGGGCCTCATATGTCATTTATCAGTAAACGTTACTCATAAATATTAGTCTCCCGCATCAGAATTTGGAAATGTTGACAGGTATGCTGCTTGCACTAGAGCAATTGGTGGTGTTAGTCGATCAACACTGCCAAATGATTCCTGTTGAATACCCACAGTAAATTTTAAATGACTTACCTATTATAGTAGCCACAGCTCTCTCTGAACCAGGGACATAATTTCATGGCATTGTCAATGCAAAAGCCTCATTGTAATCTTACCTATTATAGTAGCTACAGCTCTCTCT